>BSBN01001277.1:600000-886941 GCA_027924645.1 Cunninghamia lanceolata | reverse complement strand
TTCTTTTGAAAAAATAGTGATGAATAAAAAAATACACAGAGTTATAATATATATATATAGAATAAAGCATATATAATAGAGTGAGAGTTGAAATAAAAGAATAGATTAAACTTAGGTTATACTTTTGTTTTGTTGTTTTTATTATACATAGTGGAATTTAAAGGGGGATGACCCCTGTGTAGGGATGTAGCCCCAAAGGGCCCGTAACCTACACAAAGGATGAGTTAGTGGCACGGTCTTTGACCCCATGCCCTGCCCCTTCCGCTACCTTCACGGCGGTGGGGAGTATAAACCACATTTTCACCCAGACTTCCAAACATTTCAAAAAAACTTTTACTCATTTCCTTGCAATCTATAATTTCAATAACTTTTAATTTGTAACGTTGGAAAATGTCCCCTTGGGGGCTTTTCCCTCATAATGTTTAGCTCCTGGGTCTTTTGCATGTATTTAGGACATCTTACTTCATAATTTGGCATCCCAATGGAATGAGCCCTAGGTAACATGACAAATGGGACCTAGGAGGACCCCTTGAGCTTGACCCTGCCCAAAATAGGGGAGGAGGACTTGGGTGCCCGTGCCCTAGTCCTGCCCTATTTTGGGGCAGTCCCAATTTTTGGGTGTCAGCTTGTGACCGTTATTTGGGTCCTATGCCAACACGGTAAGTTTGAATTTACGAAATCTTGGCGAGAGTGCTTGTAGTTGCATATAAAAGCATGTTTAGGTATTCATTTGTAAACTAGAGCATTACTAGATGATCATTGTGATGTTTGTGCACTCTCAAGGTGATTCAAGGCTTTCATTGTGTTGCAAGAGCATAATTGTGTAGTTTATGTGTTTGTGTTTGCAGATTTGAGCATCCATTTCATTGTGGAATGAAGAGCATCTTCCTCCCATGATATATTCACTACAAGGTGACATTATATAGCGTTTTCATCATCATTTCCTTTGGTTTTTACCTCTACCTCACAAGGGCACGCACTCTCTATCTGACAACGATGTTCAGAGACTTAAGTGTCCTCCGGGGCTTGACTGAGGCAAGCCTCTAAACACCACAACCCCCTCCCAAAGTTTTGTGATTACAGGTTACAGGTGTCGCATCTAGAAAAAGTAGAGTTACAGGAAGGATCAGTAGACATCAAGGATTCAAGATCTGAAGAGAAGCAGGACACCGAAGCCTTTTCAGGACTTGGGCACTCGCTCATGTGTCCTCTGTAGTTGATTTTTTGGAAACAAAAGTTACAGTGCATATCAGTGTCAGAAGAAGGTCAGGATCCCGCAAAGAAACTGGTACCTTGGACTTGGGCGCCCACTCCAGTGTCCCTGATTTTTCCACCTCAGAACCTCAAAAATAGGTACTCTGTGATTTGATACTTTGCTTCCCTCTGCCAGAGCTTTTTTTGTTATTCTTCCGTTTACAGTCATATTTGCATAATTAGGGTTTTAATGGTCAATTAAGCATAAAAAAAAGAAAATTGATAATTAAACACCCTAATCCAAGCTTCCCTACATCTCACAGTGACCTAGGGTATGATAGTACATTGCCACTCAACCCTAGATCCTTGAATGTTAAGGGTGAAAGGAGGATTCAAACATCTAACAACCAAAACAATAAAAAATCCCAATTTTCACATAAACATCTTGGTGAACCCATGTTTTTGGACTTAAATTTCAACTTTATAAGTGTGTGTCTTGAGATTTGGATTGATTTCATTCATTCATATAGTCTTTCATCTTACTGCATTGAGAAAATTACAAAAAAAAAAATTGAAAATTTTGCAAAAATTTGAAAACCCTAGCTTGCATTTTCATATAGATTACTAAATTGCATCAATTCTTTCTCAATTTCCCTAATTCATGATTTTTGCATTAGATCTGATATAAACTACAGAAAAACACAAAAATTCAATAATTTGCATTGCATTTTCATTATTAATTTGCTAGGCTTTTGTAGAAATTTTGACAATTTTCATTAAACCTAGTAATTCCAAAATCTAGGGTTAGTAGGCAAAATCTTCTTTCAAATTTTTCTACTGATTTTAGAGGCTCATTCAAATTATAATTTGGCTTTATTCTTGCATTCAAGTGTAAATTTGCATTTTTGCATAGAAAATTTCAATAAGAACTAGCAATTTTTATGCATTTTCATTAGATTTGCATTGACATTTTGCATATTAAAGCTTGGAATTTATTTTTAGATCTAATAAATTTAATCATAAATCAGACTTCAAAACATTCATATAGCATTTTTTTGCCAAATTCTCAAACCTACGGTTTCAAAAACACTGATTTTCACTAAATTTGGCCTTATTGACTGTCTAAACTTGCACCATAGGCATGTTGTGAAGGGAATTTTTGCATCAATTGGTTTTTATCAGGGTAATAATTTTCTTCCCCTCCTAAAAATCCTCACAACACCATTTTAACGGGCTCTTGTATTGAAAACTTGGTGAAAAACTACACATTTTTGACTATTTTTGCCCTAGGGTTTGACCTAGTTTGCACTCCAAGCATGTTGTGATCAATTTTATAGATTGAGGTGACTTATATCATTGATTTTATTTTATTCACCTCCTAAAATTCATTACAACACCCCTTTTGCTAGGTCTTGGAGTTGAAAAACCATGAAAAATAGCCTATTTTTGATATATTTTCACTTGGATTTGACCTTAAGTGGCACTAAAAGTGTGTTGTGTTGGGAAATTTGACATTAATTGGCTGTTATTACTGATATAATTTTATTTCCATCATCACTTTCCTCACAACACCCTTTTTTATGTTCTTTTACATTAAGATTTGGTGAAAAAAGTGCCTATTTTGACATATTTTCACTATAGTTTGACTTGGCATTATATTGGATTTGCATCAAGAGTGTGTTGAGAAGGATCATATTGCTGTTTTGGACTAATATTAGACATAACTTGCTTCCCCTGATCAAAATCCTTACAACACCCTTTGTTTCACTCATTTGCATTGAAACAAGCACAAAAATCAAGCATTTTAGGCTATTTTTGCTCTTGTCTTTTGCACCAATTTTGAAAAGCTTTCAAAATATGATTTTGCATTGATTTAAGCATATAAAAATGGCCTCTAATCATAACAGAAATAATAGGTTCCCTCCTAGAGCTTACATGAAAAGAAAAGTACTTGAACCTGAAATTGTGTTTACACCTCATGATAGAACAATTGGAGATTCTGAAGGACCTCTTTATATAACTGTGAAAATAATGGGAAACCCTATGGATGGAACTCTTGTTGATCTCAATTGCATGACTAATGTTGCCACTGAAGAGTTCCTCTTTTCACATCCATTAATGCAAGGTTCTTATGACCCCTCAAACATGATGATTAAGACACATAAAGAAACCTTTATCAAGCATTTGGGTAAGACATCATTGTTGGTAACACTATCTGCAAAAACATGTCGAACAGTGGTTTGATGTTGTCCCTATTTCTAACCTCTTTTGTATTAAATTGGGACATCCTTGGCTAAAAGAAATGAAATTTATCCCTTCAACAATACACCATTGTCTAAAATTCCCTTTTGATGGACGTATGATTACCATCCCTCGCAACAAATATAAACCTTTGGTTGAGAAAAAGCATTACATATTGAATTATTTTTGGGATACAATTGAAATACCCAACCCTTCTAGGAAAGAAACAACAAAAGATAAACAACCCACATGTAAAGAGAATCTTAGACCGAAAGGACAAGGTCCCTATGCTAAGGTTCCTCCCTCAAAATTTTTACAAGGATCGGGAGGTCATTGTCAACAACAAAATATTCCACCGCGAAAAATGAAGTTTGATCCTAGTACTTCATCTTCTAAATTACACAAGCCTACGAAAGAGGATAGCCCTATCTTATAAGAGATAAGTGGTAAAAGAAAACAAAATAGAAAAGCAAAAGAAAGAAGAAAAAGAAGACAAGCTTATGCTATAAACCTTGCCTCTCAACAAGAAAACATTGATCCTAACATTCAACCAAACAAAAATGATCCTAAAAATGGACAACATGATGAGAAAGACATGAATTTGTCTATGATACCTTATGTCCCACTTTCCTCTAACATTAGGGAATGGGAAGATGACGATGATTTACTCGATGATGAGACTTAGCCCAAAGACCTTACAGGTAAGTATCTCTAACCCTTTATCTCTCTCATGATGTGCTTCCCCCGTAATGTGTTGTTTAGGCCTCCTGGGATGACCCCTGATTCTCTTGTAAGGTTCAGGATACTAGGAGACTGCCTCTATTGTGACCTTCTATTTGTATCATCATTCTTCTAAATTGCCTCTCTCTCGATTTCATTGTTGTGTGTTGTGTCTTACGGACATAGCGTTGCAGTTGGTGACTTGGGGGGCACCCCCCTAAGTGACTGTCCCTAAGACACTTGTTTCTCCTCTCTTATTTATTGTTTCCCTTCCTCTAGTGTTTCCATCTAGCAGGCGGATGACGAAAAACATTTATACTAATGCGGACCTAGTGTCCCTTTCGAGAGCAATCAAAAAATGGACTTAGTTCCTAATATGATGATGGGGTTGACATTTTATTTGATGCTTGGCTAGTGGAAGCACTCATGCTTTCTACATAGTGAATTTTATGATGTTTCTATCTCATTTACAAACCTTAACAATACTCCTACTCTGTGCACCTTTGTTTGTCTTTGAATCTAGCCTTGGCGGTACTCGATTCGGAGAGCTTCGTGATATAGCCCCACGGTTATCCTTGAACTCCAAATTCATTGTATAACCTTGGCTCTTGTGTGGTTAATCATATGCATTGATGTTGTTGTTTATCATGATTTTGCAGACACTAACATGTTTCTTGCAGGGATGTGTTTGTGGGAACATTTGGCGATCGTAAAGTACATGTCACCTCTGGGAACCATGGGCTTTGCGAGAGCTTGTGTTCTCTTGTGTGTTTTATTCCTACCTTAACATGCTTGATATCAATGCATGATATCAACCACCTTAAGGTGGGGGCATATATAAGGTAAGTTATCTGTTATAGATGTTAGCAATGTGTTTGTCCTCAAGTATAGTTTAAAGACTTGTGCGAGGAGCACATCCTGCACTCTAAGTTTGTTTGCAATCAATCAATCAAACATGTAAGCCCTCTACGGAGGTGGGATATCAAGCATATCCTTTTTCTTAATCCCTCTATGAAGGCGAGGATGGTGTATTTCTCATAGCAGATTGCATCATCCTGTCATTTTCAAAAGTCCTCTGCGGAGGCGAGGAGTGGTTTTGGGACTAACCCAACCCTTAAGCGTGTCTTCAGAGATTGTTGTGGAAAATCCCAATCATCGGTGTGTGCCTATAATGTGCCTGAGATGGTGTTGGACCTAGAAATAGGTACACTCCATCACTTATCTGCC
Organism: Cunninghamia lanceolata; assembly: GCA_027924645.1. NCBI lineage: Eukaryota > Viridiplantae > Streptophyta > Pinopsida > Cupressales > Cupressaceae > Cunninghamia > Cunninghamia lanceolata. The sequence goes on along the minus strand of BSBN01001277.1, from coordinate 881,559 downwards.
GTGGTTTATTCGTGTCTTCAAGTGTGTGTGTTTGGCATGCTTGCTTTGTTTGGAGTGTCTATTGCCCCATATGCAGTCTAAAGACCAGCACCTTAAGTTGTGCTTCCTACATTTTGGGAGGTTTTGTGTGTCTTGTGTGTGTGTTGCCCCATATATACAAAGACCTATGCGATGAGTGCATCATGTATTATGGGAGGCTTGTTTACTTTCCAGTACTTGCATCTGTATTTCATATATATGAGAAAAAGAAAAGAAAAGATATCATTTCTATCTTCCATGCATTAATGTGTCTTCTATGTATTGATTGTCTTCTCTGTGTTCTGCGTGATTGTAACTATCTTCTCTATATTTTGTATGCCTGTTACTGTCTTCTATGTGATTGGCATGTTTAATGTGTTTGTGACCATACTTTAATGCATGTATTGGCCTTGCGTTTATACATACATTAAAGTGGGGGCTAAATGTAACGTCAAAAAATATCCCCTTGGGGGCTTTTCCCTCATAATGTTTAGCTCCTGGGTCTTTTGCATGTATTTAGGACATCTTACTTCATAATTTGGCATCCCGATGGAATGAGCCCTAGGTAACATGACAAATGGGACCTAGGAGGACCCCTTGAGCTTGACCCTACCCAAAATAGGGGGGAGGACTTGGGCACTGCCCTATTTTGGAGCAGTCCCAATTTTGGGGTGTTAGCTTGTGACTATTATTTGGGCCTTATGCTGACACAGTAAGTTTGAATTTACGAAATCTTGGCGTGAGTGCTTGTAGTTGCATATAAAAGCATGTTTAGGCATTCATTTGTAAACTAGAGCATTACTAGATGATCATTATGATGTTTGTGCACTCTCAAGGTGATTCAAGGCTTTCATTGTGTTGCAAGAGAATAATTGTATGGTTTATGTGTTTGTGTTTGTATATTTGAGCATCCATTTCATCATGGAATGAAGAGCATCTTCCTCCCATGATATCATCACTACAAGGTGACATTATATGGTGTTTTCATCATCATTTCCTTTCATTTTTGCCTCTGCCTCATAAGGGCATGCACTCTCTATCTAACAATGGTGTTTGGAGACTTAAGTGTCCTCTGGGGTTTGACTAAGGCAAGCCTCTAAACACCACAACCCCCTCCCAAAGTTTTGTGATTATAGGTTATAGGTGTCGCATCTGGAAAAAGTAGAGTTGCAGGAAGGATTAGCAGACATCAAGGATTCAGGATCTGAAGAGAAGCAAGACATCAGAGCCTTTTCAAGACTTGGGTGCTCACTCATGTGTCCTCTGCAATTGAATTTCTAGAAATAGAAGTTACAGTGTAGATTAGTGTCAGAAGAAGGTTAGGATCCCGCAAAGAAATTGGTACCTTGGACTTGGGTGCCCACTCCAGTGTCCCTGACTTTTCCACCTCAGAACCTTGAAAACAGGTACTCTATGATTTGATATTTTGCTTCCCTCTACCAGAGCTTTTTCTGTTATTCTTCTGTTTACAGTCGTATTTGCATAATTAGGCTTTTAATGGTCAATTAAGCATGAGAAAAGGAAAATTGATAATTAAACACCCTAATCCAAGCTTCCCTACATCTCATAGTGACCAAGGGTATGATAGTGCATTGCCACTCAACCCTAGGTCCTTGAATGTTAAGGGTGAAAGGAGGATTCAAACATCTAACAACCAAAACAATAAAAAATCCCAATTTTCACCTAAACATAATTATTTCCTTTTTCTAAAATTAAACCATTATATATATAATACATAAAATACTACCATCAAAAATATTATTACAAGTTGACTTTATATAAAATAAAACTAAAACTTCCAAAACCTTTTAAATAAATATAAACCAATTTTTGTTTTAAAATAATCTATAAACAATTTTAGTTTCTCTTGAAACCCTAGTAAGAAAGGGCAAAGTTTTTTGTATTCTTTAAATAATTATAGGAGAGAGCAATTATTTCCTTTCAACTGACTATAATATAATAACACATTCCTTTCTTTTCAATAATGAAAACAATAAGATAAATAACAATAAGAAGGAAATTTTATTTCATCTTCACAAAATACTCAAACATTTAGACAACATTTACATACAACTTTTTTAAACTTGAACAAGGGAGTTTATTTACAACTTCCAACTTTCTCTACAAGCCTCAACAAGGCATTTTCTAAGGCCCTTAAGCAAAATACAACACCATTTTACACAAATGGATTTCTCTTAAACAAATATTCAACTCCACAATAGGAGACCCTTTCCCTTCTTATTTTCACTTTGACAAAGCCTACAAAACACATAGACAACACCAAACTAGGCCAATGGAGGGATCACCACCCAACCATAGGCTTGATTACAAGCCACCCCTAAACTGGGAGGCATTCAAGGTAACCCCAAGATCAAACTCACAACAAGGAAACCATTTCAAACACAAACACAAGAAACATCAAGCACTCCAAACCCAAGGAGACTCACAAAACACAAGAACCCATCACATAGATTCAAGATGGGGAGTAGAGTGGAGATCATTCCTACAAGGGGGAATATTATATCAAAATTGCACCAAAACTTCTTCTAAAGAATAGATATCATACACCATATCCTCTTTCTATAAACATCACCATACATAAAATATCCAAGGATCAAGGCACTCTTGCCTACAACTTCAAAAAACCCAAATCACCAAATATCAAGGCACTCTTGCCTGCAAACTCCACAATACTCCAAGATCACCAAGAATCAAGGCACTCTTGCCTACAAACTCCTCTCAAGGAGTATACTTTCCCTGAGGAGGTTCACACCTCTGTCAACCCCAAACTAGGTTTGCTCCCACACATGGAGATGTCAATACCTTTCACAACCCTTACCCACAATACATTTAGGTAAATAAACCAAGAGATAAAACTTATATAAGCTTTCACAAGAATTTTAAAGACATTAAGAACACAACACACACATAGTATTAGAAATCTTGAGAGCCTACCTCTCAAGCTTTCCAAAAGATTTGTTGAAGAGTTGTTGGAGCTCTTCCAAGAGTTTCAACTCCAAGATCTTCTCCAAGTTCTTGCAACCATTCCTTCTCCAAAATGCAAACCTCAAATCTAAAAATGACAAAAAATACCTTATCTCACCCTAAAGAGGGATAAATAGAGATTCCAATCTCAAATCCCTTCAATGGGGAGGTTACACTTGTCACCTTCCCATTCACTCTCAAGAGCACATCTACCCACAAATGCTCTCACATGTGTGAGGCATTGGGTAGTGGGAAGTACTTGGGCTCTCCTCATATGAAAGTCTTACATTGTGTGATCACACATGTGTGAGGCTTTGGGATCAACCCAATCCCCTACATGAACCTTGGAGAATGGGAATGGGATGGTTACAATTCACTCATCCCTCTTCCCCAAACCCAAATCTCGTCACTCCCTTCCCAAGCACTTTGTAAGGGTCAAATCTTGGTCAAGACCAAAGACTAGTGGCCCAAAAGGTACCTATACCATAGGTACTTGGCCTAGGGCCTTAAAATTAATAAAATAATCAAGAAAAGGACCAAATAACACTTTTTTAAAAGCTCTTAAATTACAAATCCGAAATTGAACAACAAGTATGACAACACATCATCCTACTCATCCTAAACAACCTTAGGACACTTAAACAATTAAAAACTATAAAAGACTCAACACATTTCAACATTCAAAAATCAAACCAAGACATTAGTCCACCTTAGGGACTAGGTTTGGTGTCACATGGAGTTATTCACAAGGGTTACTTGATAGGCCTCCAAATTGCCATTGGCCATGGAAAATAATCTGCACACTTAAATTCACCCATCAATATATTCAACATATATATAGTCAAAGCAACTTAAATTGAATCAGACACAGTAATGTAACATACAAATGTTCACTCTTTAAATGATAATAAATTTCATCCATCAAGACACATGTCGTTAATCCAATTCAATTCCCTAATTTCACACTGACAACACATGTCTACCATTTCAATCCTCTAACATAGATTTTATAATACATTTCAAACCTACCAGATTAATGAATTCATATCTAATGATCATTAGAATATTCATAAGTCACAATGTGTATCAAAAGAAATTTCAAATCAAATCATCTTCTATTGACACCTCATGTTGAATATTATGATCTACTAAACATACGTAATCAATTGCAATATGATTCAATTAAGCAGATGGGTCATACCCAACCCAATTGAGAGACATGAAATTTATCCAATTCAAGTCATGTATCTCTCATACATAATGAAATAATAGCACAATTATCTTCTAATTAAATACACATCATCATATGCAATTAAGTTAACTATACTAATCCAACATCAATAACCAATATAGTCTAAAAAGGATCATAAGTCCATATAAAATATCCAAAATCCAAGTCTATCAAAACATAATCAAGTCTAATATTGCAAATAACTATGTCACACAAGGGTGGGCCTTATAGATTATTATACATTTGTTGAAAGGGTTACCATGCAAGAGATAGTATTGTTATGGATGATTAAGGTAAGGCAGCATAAAAATGTAATTTACATCACTTGTAGAGATTCCATTAGTCTTCAAGAACACCATAATCAACACCTAGAAGGAAGCAACATCTACAAATCAACATTATCATTTATACTTAGGATTAAAAGAGTTGTTATGGTGAGAGTATACTAGCATTGGTTCCAAAATCCTGACACTTAAAACCCCTAGCAACTGTGAAAAATTAGTCATCTAAAGGCCTTTAAGACAAAGGTACATTTATTCAATATCACATGTGGTTGGAAAGTTCCTTAGCTAGTTCCAGGTACCAAGGAAAGTTTTGACATGTTCCTAGTGAGTCAAAAAGGGCTAACAAAGGCAAACACTTAGAAACTTGAGAATTTTTACTAAGGAAGAAACCAAGGACTTTGTAGATTTTCATGATAATCTTTGAGGATAGGTGCCCATTGAAAATATCTCAGATGGGGTATAGATGATGGTCAAAAGAGGCATAAACATAGGATTTTTATGGATTTTAGGTAGGAAAAGGGGGTGGGAAATCAAGACACCAACAATGGCTCTAATTGGGGATGTGTCTTAAACTTGGCATAGAGAGAACTAGCAGGTCTCTATGGAAGACCACAAAAAGGAAAAAAAATAATAGGGGGAAAAACCAAACAACATATTTACAAGGAGAGCATATATACAAAAAGGCTTACAGTCATGGGCATGAAGGTACAAAATAAAAAATGAAATTGTAAATAAAATTTTAATACAATGTAGGTCAACCCTACAAAAGAAGGATAGGGCTACTTGTCTCTATCAAAGACAAGCTGAATGAAGGAGATGATCTTTCTCAAACTAGATCTACTCACCACCCAACTTCAAAAAAAGATAGCTTATGTATGCCTGCACTAATCTTCAACCACCATTCATGCAGAAAAGGCCATCTCCACCACAAACATCATTGCAAGGCAACCATATGAAATATGTGCAGTTACTATCCCACACAACCTTATGTGCATTCCCAATAGCAAGGGGTGAGAAAATACAAACCAGGTTAGCATCAACAGATATGGATGAATGCAAACATCCATCATCAACTGCAACATTGTCATACCTTCTGACCTCCACATGTGAATCAACGAAAAAAGAAAATGTCTCCAATTCACAAGGCCAAGTAATATGTATCTAACCACAATGTTGATCTTCAAGAAGAGATGATTCTTCTTGCAAATCAAACTAGAAAATTCCAGCTCTGGCATACCTTTAAACTAAGCTGCATCATGTTGATATTGAATTTGGCAGTCAAGCTATTGCTCAACAACTACTTTACATGTATGTTGGACCCACATAAAAGACTCCATCTCATGCATAGCACCATCATCCCTAGTAGTAGAAACTTAACCTTCAGAAAGGAAAGCTTCATAGTCACACATGTCATCAAACTCTTGGATGATGGACAGTCAACATACACCGCTTTCACTTGTGCTGCTACAACTCTCAACATCTGAATCACAACCACGATTCAGGTTGTAATCAAAATCATCAACATAAAACTCACCACTATGAGACACCTCAAATGAAGAACCAAGCTCTTCCAATTGTCCCACTATTTGGAGCTCATTTTGGCAATCTATTATGTCATGCTCATTGTTGCAAACTGACTGGGGACACATTTCTTCTTCTTCATTTATTTTTTATCATTTCCATGTGGCTTGTATGAAGCACAAACTACATGGGGAAGAAAACAAACTTTGCACCAAAGAAATAGGCTCTCATATGTGTCCACATAATCACAATATTCACATTCATCAAGGGCAAGTTCTTCACTCTGAAAATTCATGACCACACTAACACTTAGCTCTGATCAGTTTTCATCAAGTCTAGCCACATCCACATCAACCTCATGCAAACAAACATTAGTTTCCTCATCTTCATCAGCAATGACAAAGGAGGTCATAAAATAAAACAAGAAACTAGTTTCTTGCTCACCTTGAATATCAAATACATGTGTACACCTTTCATGATCAGCCTCATAAGTTAATTTTACTAGTTGCTCATTGGTGTACACACCTTCCTCATTGTCCATTAGGCCATATACCCCAACATCAAGATGGAAATCATCATGGATGCAATCATTTTCATCTTCACTTGATGACTTATCCAACTGAAGGTAGGTGCATACACTATTTTCATCATCTACATCATTGTCACACAATGCACCACCCTCACTTTCTACCCTTCTGATTACACTTTCATCATAATTTGATGTTGCACTCATCTAATTAGTTGTATCCACATGACTGATGTTCATATTAGTTTGTTCCTTACCAGCATTACTTGCATTTATGGATAACAACCTTACTATGTAGTCATCTCTTACCTTTTCCATGTAGTTTAGGCATAAATATGTCTGTTGTATACTTGTTAGTTGCAAATCCTCCCGCACTAAACTCAAACCAACTTCAAAGGCTTCCAAGAACATATCAATATAGACAAGAGTGTTAGGTCTAAAATCATTTGGAATATTGGAAAAATCAATTGCAAACCTGTGATTGAAATCCATACTAGACTCTCCCTCTTGTTTTTTGATTTCTTCCAAATCTGTGACAAGATCAGCAGGGTCTAAACCTTTTGCAAATTCTTCTTCAAATGCAGCTACAAGTTCATTCCAAGAGGCAAAGGATTGCTTTAGAAATCTTTGAATCTATTATTTTTCCTTTCCACACAAGGGCCTAAAAAATAATCTCATCCACATGTCCTTATTCTCAAACTGAAACTCATCCATGAATTCTGAAAACTCATCAACATGTGTGTCCCCTTCCCAAATGCTATACCCATCAAAGATAGGCATCTAATGATAGACCTTGGTTGGCATGCTTTGCATTGTATAATCAACCCATGAAAGATCATGTTGTTTACAAATTGTATCCAAGGGAATAAGGGACTGAGAAATGTGATTTTTAGGGGCAGTAAGGCAAGCATGGGACCGCACCCTAGACTCTAGTAGCCTAACATGATTTTCTATTTCTTTTTCTTGCTACAACATGGACTCTATCAACTAATTTCTTTTTTCAATTTTATATTAAAGCCTAGCTATTTCATTTTGATTTTTCATGGGTGCATATAAGTTTGGGATTGTATATAATGCAGATCCATGACTATAAAAAGCATTAGTAGAATAGTCAAAGGCATCATAGTTTCTAGGGTCTGAAACATAAGAAGATGCATATGAAGTAGCATCCCTGGAGTCTTTAAAATCACATCTAGAGGCCATTACTAAAACATTCTACAATGTAGGGCAGAAAATAGAGGTATTACAAATTCTATGTTCCTTCACCATGTCAAGAACTCAATCTCAAAGGTAGGAAGAAAAACCATGTACCTTTGAACACCAGCTGCTACACATTGAGATAGGGTCTTTGAATCACCAACAGTAAACAAAGTAACAGTAGCAAAAAAACTTCATTCTTTGATAGCAGAGTTGCCACCTCTTCCAAAGAGGAATTCCTTGAAGCGCGACTAATCTTCAAGGACACAAATAGGTCTAGTTTTAGCTCACCAACAAAGTTTTTAAATTTATTCAACCTAGTTGACAAGGGTCATTGTACCTTATCATTTAATCATATTTCAAGTGTCAAATCCAGGGTTGTGTCCATGGCTATCTGCAATTAGGAACCCTAAAGTTGCCAGTTTTATCTAACTAACTCTAATGATCTTTACTGATTAAAGAAACTTAATATTACTGATCTATCTGTTGTGAAATGAATTCTAAGAATATTGAAAACAAAATTGAACAATGAATTGCTTAAAGTAAATCTATATTATTCCTTTCAACTAAAACATGCATTTATCTATGAAAATAGTAACTATCTCCTTAAATAGAATCTGAAATAACAAAAATAATAGTACTAGCCTTCTACCTTAGTGGTGAGAGTGGGCCCTTGTTCCACACCCTTGGGGCTGAAGACCAAAGTAAAGAATCAACACAAGAAGATAATATCACAACTCAATTTCAGTCCAATTCCATCAGCTTTGTATTCAGAAAATGTTTATATCAAAATAAGACTACAGAAATCAGAAATTAGTGACTGTGTGTCTTCTGCTACTACTTCTATAAGTTTATATATAAATCTGTGATGAGATATCACTTACCCTATTCTACTAGTTCCTCTATGAGATAACATCAATCTCTTTATTCTACTAACTGTCTAACTACAGAATGAATATCCATGCAATTAAAATAGATTTAGTGGAATAGCAGTCCACACTAAATTTGAGTCTTAGTTTTAAATACACTTGGGCAGTAAGGCCCTGAAATATAGGTATTTAAATCAATTTATCAATAACTCGTGCAAAATCAAAAAGAGTTCAAACTTCTAGCAGTTAACTATGGTCTGCCCTCAATTACTCAGGTGATGATTTGAGTAAGATCAGGAGCATCCCGATCACTACTAGAAGTGTTTGACCGATAGCTATACTAGAAATCTGCACTCTTCTAAAGAGGCGCCGAAGATGTATGTTTCTATCTGTAGCTCCGAAGATATTATTGTGACCTTCTTGTTTAGCTCTGGAGATGTTCTGGCTTCAATCCAACTCTGGATATGATTCACCTCCTTATCCCAAAATCTCTCCAATCAAACTGGAAAACATTGGAGACCAGTCGTGGCATTCTGATGTCAGCTCTGGAGATCATTAGGACTACATCTGGAGATGCACAAAATTGTCCACCTAAACACCTGCACCTGTTGATTCAAAAAGAGAAGATTTCTACATATTTCCATCAATTCAACGCACATTAGTCTTTCAATCAGAAATCATGATTCTAAGTAATTCATCTCTTATTAATCATCATTAGAACAATCTTGTCAACCTATTTTGGTGCAGTCATCAGGACAATGGAATAAGAAGGGAGAAAAACAGGGGTAAAAAGGTGTATTTCATGGGTGCTACCTGGCACTCATCATCCCCCTATACTTAAGGATTACCAGGTCCTCCTACTTCTCACAATCTGGACTTATTCTAGGGGAATATCCTGTCAGTCAAGTTGTAGTCCTGTAAATAAGTTGTCCAAGTGGTGTGGTCTATATTACCATTTCCCCTGTACTTATCAACCTGCTTCATCCATTCCTGCAATTTGTCATCTTCAATTTGTTCAGCCCAGACAGGTAGTGGCTCAATGATGAGAGGGGGTCTGAAATGGCCACCTATCCATTCCTGTTGGTATTTATCCATCATTTTGGATATTAACCTAGCCTTCCTCATAAATAGTCTCAAGTTAGTAGGAGTCACCACTTCTCTCATTTTTTGCTCTAAAGTTAAAATGTTCCACCTTTTCTTTGCCACTGCAAGCACTTGATTAGTTGAATTGTTCATGAAAAGACCAAAATCAATGGAACACTCCTGAAGATGTTTCAGATATAATGGCAAAATCTTGGTCGTACTTTCTGGGTGGTAGACATATGCTCTAATTTGGACCTTAAAAGCATGGGGGTTTGGACATTCTTTTCTAATGAAAAGACTTGTTTTTGCATCCTTCTTGAGATAAGCCTCCATTCTCTCATTCCAAATTGATAATTTCTCACCAGTGACATAAATGCCTTAAGTTGACATTCCCCCACAAAATAGTTGATAATGAAGGTCATATCATGTACGTAGAAACCATGCAAATATAACTCACATAGAAATTTTTTGTCTTCATCAGAACTTCTCATATATGCTTCCATGAACCCCTCCCCTATTTCTATGTTCTCAACAAGATCAGACAGAACCAAAGACAGTTTTCTCTGCAGAACTCTCTCTTGTAAGAACAGAGTATAACTTCCACTTGGGGGCCTGCAAGACAGGATTTCAAATGAAATGGAAGCCACCTGAATGACTTTTTCTTCGAAGGTTTCTACTCTTTTTGACATGGTAGTAACTACCCTCTGTAATTGCAGCATGGGATTAGAAGCCTCATATTCTCTACATCTTCTTTCCCAATGGAACAGGGCTTTGGAAATATCTATTGGAATTGGGCCCACATATGGATCTGTTTGCACTTCCTATTCCATGGTTGCCCCTGGGCCAATTAACTCATGAATATACTCTTCCTGATCATCTATTTAATTGTTGGCCCAGGTTAATTATTTATCTTGACTCTATACTTTCTCAACCAGTGCTACAATTATTGTGAGACTATTGTCTCTGGCCTTGCTAAGATCAGAAATATCTTGTACTGCCTCTGCCTCCTTTTCTTTGATGCTTTGGGCTGCCTTTGTTTCTTGGTCTCTCAATTCTGCATCTTTCTCCTAAATTATTTGTTGTTTATTCTGGAGCTCTACTTGCAGCCCTTCAATCGCCTATTTTTGCTCCATTTATTTTTCTTTCATGACCCTCTAGAGGTCAGTAATAATCTATTTTTTCCCCCATAGTAATCTTTTCATATTATCAATCTCTTCTTACATCTGTTGTTCCTTTGCAATTTCAATATCCTCTTGATCAAAGGGGTGAGAATAAGTTCTTGTTTCTTCTTCTATTTACTCTACATTAGGGTTTTCCATAGCTATTGGTTCTTCATTGCCAGCTGCATGCATTTGCTCTGCTTCACCTTCCCCTGTAGCCTCCCTATCCTGAGTTTCTTCTTGAGTCTTCTCTGCAATTGTTGGTACTAATGAAGGTCCAGCTTTTTCCTTAGAAGTTTTGAAACCCAAAAGAACTTCAGCTAGGAGAACAGTATCTTTTTTAGCTTGGGTAAGTTGCCTTTTCCTTTTGCTTCTCCATAGCATAGGTGGAGCAGGTGCCTCTGAAGTAGGTATATCATCTTCAGAATCAGAGGAAATAGTAAAAGTTTTTTTTGTTCCATCTCCAAAGTAGGAGAATGTTGTGAAGTTGGAGTATGAGAACCTAGATGAACAGACGGTTCTCTTTGTTTCTTCTTTCTCACTAGAGGCATTTGATCTGAGTTATGAGATGCTTCTTCAGCCCAGTAGTGTATGCTAGAGTCAATTTTTTTGGAGTTATTTTTGTCTTCTGACCTAGCCTTTCCCCTGTTGGTTCTGTTGGAATAGACTCCTCAGCCAAAGTCATCTTCCTCCTGGCTAATCGAGTCATATATGGAGTTTGTTCAAGAACAAGTTCTCTAACTTCCTTCCCTTTTCTCTTTCTGTCAAAAACAAGGGTGGCAGATGAAGTTGCCTCCAATGAGGACTTTTTACCTTTCTCAATAGCTGGAGAGGAAGTTGAAGGTTCTACCTCCTCTTCTTGTTGTGTAGAGGAAGCCTCACCCACTTCTTGTGCCCTCTCTGGTTTTCTGTCATGGGGTTTGTTATCTAAAAATGTCTGCCATAGTGCTTCCCCATCAGCTTGGGACAAAAAGTGATGTTTTACTACCAGAAAAATGAGGCCATGGTGTTTCATAGGACCTTTTTCCTGTTGGTAATTTTCTACAGTTGCTCTAATGGAAGAGTATAGAAAATTTGGAATGTTTATGCTAAATTCTAGGTGGGCATTTCCATGCCTCAGAAAAATTAACATTTTCATTATTGGTCCTAGAACTAAGGAAAACTGGCCATCACATGTAAAGTACTTCATCAACCATAATGCTACAGATTGCCATGGGTTTGGAAGTGAAGACCTAATAATTCCTTTAACCTCATTCTTGCTTAAATGCAACTGTATTGCAGGTTCACCTCCTATAGAAAAATTTCTAATTAAATCAACATATAGGGTTTTCAGATGGTAAAACCTCTCACCTTGTTCTGAAATCTAGAGATATGACTGATGGTGGTAGCAGTGAGATTGACTTGAACCCCTTTGATAGTTGTTTGATTATCTCTCAAGTTTCGTAGGAAGTCATCAACAATATCCTCTTGAAAACCTTAAAATTTCTCCAAGAACTCCAACCACCCTGCATTCCTCAGAATATCTGCCACAACATCATCTTGCAAAAGACCTGTTATACTTACTGGCTCTGATTTCTTTTTATTCCCCATTTCTCAGTCTTATTCCACCCTCTGTAGCTATAATTATGTTTTCTTCTCTCTATGGTCTATCTTTCTGATTTTAACTCTGTAAGCTCCAGAGGACTGTGTTAACAGACTTGGATTTTTAGAGAATTTTGCAATTTTGAGTGAGGGTTGTTATGTCAGTTTGTTTCACTACTTGAATTATGGGGAAGGAGCTTGAAATTGGTTAGCATGCTTATGCAATCATAATTACTGCAGAGTGATGGGACACTCCGTAGACATGATGACAGTGTAGCAAAGATGACGGCATGCACAAATTTAGAAGGGAAATAATGACAGGTGGACATGTCATAATGACGGCACCCAAAAATAGAAATAACAAGACAGTTACTAACTAATGCTTAATTAAAGAGAAGTACCTAAACCAATCTTAATGATGATGGCCTGATGTACTTGGCTGCAGAACCATGGCTATGATGCGACTTGATGTGACTAGGCACGTGAGCAGCACCTGCACGGGTTTGAAATGGCATTAGCATCCCTGTTGTCACATACCTTGCAATTATTCCAATTGAGTGGTTCGAGAATGCCATATTTTCAGGTGACATCAGCACAGTCATTTGTGAGGACCTACACATGTGAGAGTAATGACTTTTTCTCAATTACTGATGATATGCATGCTGACATCATGTTTGTCCTTGTCATAAAGTGGAGGATGAGTCATGATGACCTCACCAAATGACATCTCTACTTTATTGCCTGGAGAGGTGGGTCCCCTCCCAATTTATTATATTCATGAATGGCTCTTTATTGGTGGAACACCAGAGGTGCTCCTAGTTTGCGAGCACCGGAGGTGCTCCAAGTTCATGAAGCGTTGGAGGTGCTCCTTATTTGTGAGCACTAGAGGTGTGTTTGAGTAACTTCTAGCACCTGATCACCTCCATAGCATGATTATTCTTACCTGGAATGAAGAAGGGAACCGCCATTTGCTGGTTTTCAATCCCCGTGGTCAAGAAAGATAGTCATTTACTAGTTTTCCATCCTTCTCTTTTTTTTTAAAGAAGGCTGCCATTTACTGGTTTTCAACCTTCTCTTTTTTTTTCTTTTCTCTCTTTTTTTTTTTTAAGAAGGTCACCATTTGCTAGTTTTCAACCTTCTTTTTTTTAGTCCAAATCTGTGATAGAGGATAAGTCCCCTATAACCAAAAACAAATCTTTGATGAATTCTTCCTTAGTAGATGGCCTTTTATAGAGTCTAATTCTGTCGCCATTCACTAAGAATGTATCTGTGCTTCCATCAATGGGTTCCAACAGCATTGTTCCATTTTCAAAAACTTCCTTTATCTGATAAGGACCCATCTAATGAGTTTGTAGCTTCCCCTTGAACTCTTTGAACTTAGAATCATATAGAAGAACCCAATCACCTTGTTGAAATGTCCTCCTCTTGATGTGTTGGTCATGCCATTGCTTCCTTTGATATTGAACCAGCTCTGTTTGCTGAATGGCTTCTATCCGGATTTCATCTAACTCATTGAGCTGAAAAATTCTGTTCTGTTGGGCTATAGACAATGGTAGACCAATATCTAATGCAGTTTTAAGCATTTGGAGCTCAAATTCTATAGACAGAATAGGCTTATTTCCATAGACTAATTCATATGGTGAGAATTTTGTTGTGGACTTCCAAGTGGTATTGTAGGCCCAAACTGCTTCAGGTAATCTGCCAGCCCAGTCCTTTCTATTTATGGCCACTATCCTTGTCAGAATATTCTCCAGTTCTCTATTAGTCACTTCTACCTGCCCATTGGCTTGGGGGTGATAAGGTGAAGATTTCTTGTGCTTAACTTGATATAAATCTATGAATGCTCTGATTACCTGTGAAGTAAACTGAGGTCCTCTGTCTAAAACTATGGATCTTGGGGCTCCAAACCTCAAGAAAATCTTATTATAAAGGACATCAGCAACTTTTTCTTCTCTTGCAAATTGCAATGCCTGCACTTCAGCCCATTTAGTGACATAGTCTGTACATACAAGAATGTACTCTTTGCCTGATGATGGTGGAGAAATTGGTCCCACAAAGTCTAGACCCCACTGTTCAAATGGCTCCATCATTGCTTGAGGATGCAATAACATCTCCTGGGTGAAGGTTGGTTGTCCCATCCTTTGACATTGGTCACACTATTGCACATACTTCTTGGTATCCTTATGAATAGAGGGCCAGTAGTAACCAACTCCCAGAATCTTGTGGATGGTTCTGTGTGAAGAATAGTGCCCACTAGATGGTTCATCATAACATGCCCTTAAGACATCAAAAATTTCATCAGCTTTTAAACACTTGCGCAAAATGAAATTAGGACCACATTTAAACAGTAAACCATTCAACCATTTGTCAGATAAGCTTTCCTTAATTAAGTGTTTCTTTTGTTTTGAAGTAAAATGGGATGGATAAAAGCCTGTAGCTAAGAGATTAGCTATATCAGCAAACCAAGGTGTAGTAGAGGAGATAGCAAAAAGATGTTCATCTAGAAATCTATCCTCCACTGGCTGGTTTTCTCCACCTGTATGCAATCTTGACAGAAAGTTAGCAACCAAATTAAATTTACCTGGATTATCAACTATGGTAATGTCAAATTCCTGTAATAGCAATAACCACCTAATTATCCTTGCACCCACTACTGGCTTATTCATTAAATATTTAGTGGCTGCATGATTAGTATGTACAAATATTTTGTACCCAGTGCTATAATGCCTGGATTTGTTTATAGCATAGATGACTACCAAGAATTCTTTTTCAGTTGTGGTATAGTTTCTTTCTGTAGAGGTAAGGTTTTGCTAATGTAATAGATGGCATGCATACCTTCTCCTTCCTCCTTCTGTCCTAAGACTGCTCCAATGGACTCATTTGAAGCATCAGTTTGTATGTGAAATGGTAGAGTCTAATTGGGTCCTCTTAAAATAGCTGTAACAGTAAGTTTCTCCGTAAGGGTTTCAAATGTTGATTGACAATCCTCTATCCATAAGAATTATGTGTCTTTGTTAAGCAGGGTAAATAGAGGAGTAGCTATCCTGCTGAAATTTTCTATGAATCTTCTATAGTAGCCTGCATGACCCAAAAAACTTCTAACATCTGTCTAATTTTTGGGTGAAGGTAATTGTTTGATCACTTCTATTTTGTTTTGATCCACTTTGATCCCATTTGTTGAAATGTGGTGTCATAATACAATTCCTTCTTCTACCATCATAAAGCACTTCTCGTGGCTCAAGGATAGTCAATTTTTTTCACAGCATTTTAATACCTTTTCCAAGTTTATGAGAGCTTCTTCAAAGTTGTCCCCATACACAGTAAAGTCATCCATATAGACCTCCATGTACTCATTAGCTAGTTCAACAAAAATGGCTACAACAAGCCTCTAAAATGTAGCTGGGGCATTACATAGTCCAAATGGAAGAACTTTGTGGGCAAAAGTTCCCCAAGAACAAGTGAAAGTGGTTTTATCCTGATCTTCAGGTGCTACTTGGATTTGGTTATATCCACTAAACCCATCTAGGAAAGAGAAATACTTCCTCCCTGCAAGGTTGTCCAGCACTTGGTCAATAAATGATAAGGAAAGTAGTCCTTCTTTGTGGCTTTGTTTATCTCTCTATAGTCAATACACACTCTCCACTTCCCATTCTTTTTAGGCACTATGACTAAGGGTGAGACCCATTGACTATCTGAGATTGGATATATAAACCCTACTTGCAGCAATTTTTCTATTTCAGTCTTAACAATGTCTTTTAAAGTAGGATTCAATCTTCTTTGGGGTTGTCTGACAGGTTTGACATCTTTAGTGTATGCATGATGAGTACAGATCTCAGAAGGGATGCCCTTCATATCTTGGTATTCGCAAGCAAAATCTACTGAATGGGAAATTAGGAGTTTGATAAGTGCTTCCTCCTATTTTTCTACTAGTTGGGTGTTGATATTTAGTGTTTTCCCAGGTAAAATCATAACCTATTTTGTGATATGATCCATAGATGTAGTCAATCCATATATTGGATTCATGGTATTAAGGGGGCAAGAATGTGGAAGCAACATGTGGAATGTGGCTAAGTCTTTGTAAAAGGTCTCTCCACAAGGAATGATATTTGCTAGGGTACAATGAGCAGAAGTGAGAAGTTCTCTCCTTGAATCTTGGGCTAGCTCCATTATATCCTCATTGATTAGAATGTGGGTGATATCTTATGTTGTATCATAGTAGATTTCTTCTTCCAACTCACCTAAATATTCTTTGATGGTAACCATAGCTGTTGAGGCACTGTTTTCCATGTTATCTAGCTCATCTACCCATACTCTTCCTGTATAGTGTATTGATGGTTTAGCTGGAGGATACAAAGATATTTTCTTCAAGTCTATCCCACTAGAAATGACCATATCCCCAGTTTGACAATCAATAGATGTTGCTACTATAGCCAGCCATGGTCTTCCTAATATCAATGGATAAGCATTTCTCTGGTTTCTCAAGGCTCTAATATCAGGAAGTCTACTGGGAATTCCCATGATTCTATCACAACTGGAACATCAGTAATCACCCCTTTTGGAATAGCTACTGACTGGTCAGTAAGTTGAAGGATTGTAGATGTGGATTGGATACCTGTTAAGGCTAATTTGTCCATTGTATGAACTATCATTACATTTACTGCTGCTCCCAAATCAACCAAAACATTTAAAATTTCTACCCCTAAGATGTAAATAGTCATGACATGATTTCCAGAGTCTCCATATTTTGGGAGGGGCATTTCTCCCATCAGGAGGTCTAATACCTTTCCTTCCACCTGAATGGTTGAGGGAAAGTTCTTCTTCCTTCCCTGGGTCTTAACACAATGTTGTTTGATAAATTGGTTCAGTTTTGGCACATCTCTAATTGCTTGGAGAAGTGGAATTTCAATCTTCAGTTGTCTAATTTCTTGTAAAAGTTTTGATTCCAGGGTCGATTGGATTTGTTTTTGTAGGAATTTTTTCTAGGGAACATGTTGTTTGAGTCATTCTAGGTATGGTGCTAGTTTTTCCATCTTCGGAGCTCTTATCAGAAATGTTTCCAGGGATGTTCTCTGGAGTCATTCTTTTAGGAGGATCTCCAGAATTATCCAAGGATGATTATTTTAGCACTGTTTCAATAGCAATCTCCTATGGAAGCTAAGTGGATGGACTTTTAGGTTCCTCATCATTGGTTACTTCAACTATAGTTGGAGGAGATGGTCTTGGAAGTGCTTTCCCATAACGCAGTTGGAGATTATTAGAATATATAGCATTAATTCCAACCATTTTTTCTTGTTATGTCAAGTAAACAGCTGCTCCCTGCTTATTCTGTGGGTTTGGTATAGGTTGAGCTGGTAAGGGTGGTTGACTAACTGGTTTGTTTTGTGACTGACCTTGTGTGTTGGAGGGTCCAGTTAGTAATGCTTGTTGTTGAGGTTGGAAACATCTAGGTTGTCCCTGGTATTGTTGATTATATCCCTATTGAGGACCCCAATGAGGCTACATGTTTTATGATCCAAACTATGGTGGCCATTGTTGATTCCCCTAGGGTTGATTTTGCCAATGTTGGTTCTGCCATTGTTGGTTTGGCCAGTCTTGTGGCCCCCAAGGAGGATTATTCTGAGGCCCATACCAAGTTGGATTCCATTGATTATTTCCCCAATTAGAAGGACCCCTGTAAGAAGTTTGGTTTGGATAGTAATTATAAGGGAAATTTCCAACTTGTTTTTGTCCTACATAGTTTAACTCCTCTATAATGGCATTCTTTTTACTTAGCCTTTTTAAGGATGGAATTTGACTACATTGACTGGTAGGATGTTCCCTGTCACAGATCAGATAGATCTCTTCTTTATCTAAAGGGCATTCTCTCAATAGATGTTTGTTCCTACACCTAGGACAATAGATGGAGAGTGGTTCTGTTGTTTTGTCTTGATCATTTATTCTAGTTTTTTCCTGAGTCCCATCTAATGTGGTATTCAATTGGACTAGAATATCTATTTTAAAATTTACAATTTCCTCCATTAACTCTCCTATTTCATTCTTCCCTTCGAAAGATTTGGGCATTGTCACTCCATCTTGGGTTCTAGAATAGTTCTTGCAGAGTTCTTCTATAGTAGGCATATCCATATTTCTTGATATTCCCTTTCCCCGTCAGATCCAATGCCTATTTTGATTCTTTGTCTAATCCTTTTACAAACAGGGTTCTGACCAAAGAATGATTTATAGGGTTGCCATATCTTCTCAAAGTAAAGTTGAACCTATCCACATAATCCTCTAAGGTCTCGTCCTCTCTCTGTTTGATTTTGAATAATTCCTCGTTCTTATCACTGACTCTATAGTAGTCCTGGTATTTTCCCAAGAATTCTATCTCCATCTAATCCCAGGAATGAATGGAGTTTTGGGGCAAACCCATAAACCACCTCATTGCAAAATCCTTTAGGGTTAAGGGAAACAGTTTGAGTTTTTTATTATCTAATCCATAATCATAAGTCCGGCATACCACTTTGAACTCAAACAAAAATTGATCTGGATCCTCAGAAGCAAGACCCCTAAAATTTGGCAAGTGTACAGGTGAAATATTTTTTATAGGGGCATTATCTCCATCAGCCAGGACAATGGGATATGAGAAGGTTCTTGGAGCCTGATTTTCCTCCTCTTCATGATTATCATCCATGTCTAATACTAGTTCTTCTTCTTGAGGTTCTGGGGAATTAGTTTCTAGCAAAGGATCTGCCTGGAATTTCTGTTGCAATTCCTGGATATAGTCAGCGAGTTAAAGATTTGGAGGATTTAAGGGATTATTAAATTGAGGTGCAGCTTCCAAGGTAGGTTCTAGATGTCTCTCTTCAACAAGATCTTGTGCCACCCCACTGCTTTCTCCTATAGTCTATTGATGGGGTGTCTATTTTATATATCTTCCTTTTGAATCTCTAGCTCTAACCATATAAATCTATCCTAAAACTAGTTAGCTAAGTTTTCCTAATAAACATAGTAATCCCTGGCAACGGTGCCAAAAATAACAAGGGTCATTGTACCTTATCATTTAATCATATTTCAAGTGTCAAATCCAGGGCTGTGTCCATGGCTATCTGCAATTAGGAACCCTAAAGTTGCCAGTTTTATCTAACTCTAATGATCTTTACTAATTAAAGAAACTTAATATTACTAATCTATCTGCTGTGAAATGAATTCTAAGAATATTGAAAACAAAACTAAACAATGAATTACTTAAAGTAAATCTATATTATTCCTTTCAACTAAAACATGCATTTATCTATAAAAATAGTAACTATCTCCTTAAACAAAATCTAAAATAACAAAAACAATAGTACTATCCTTCTACCTTAGTGGTGAGAGTGGGCCCTTGCTCCACACCCTTGGGGCTGAAGACCAAAGTAAAGAATCAGCACAACAAGATAATATCACAACTCAATTTCAGTCCAATTCCATCAGCTTTGTATTCAGAAAATGTTTATATCAAAATAAGATTATAGAAATCAGAAATTAGTCGCTGTGTGTCTTCTGCTGCTACTTCTGTAAGTTTATATCTAAATCTGTGATGAGATATCACTTACTCTATTCTACTAGTTCCTCTATGAGATAACATCAATCTCTTTATTCTACTAATTGTCTAACTACAAAATGAATATTCATGCAATTAAAATAGATTTAGTGGAACAGCGGTCCACACTAAATCTGAGTCTTAGTTTTAAATACACTTGGGTAGCGAGGCCCTAAAATATAGATATTTAAATCAGTTTATCAATAACTCATGCAAAATCAAAAAGAGATAAAACTTCTAGTAGTTAACTATGGTCTACCCTCAATTACTCAGGTGATGATTTGAGTAAGATCAAGAGCATCCCGATCACTACTAGAAGTGTTTGACCGATAGCTGTACTGGAAATCTGCACTCTTCTAAAGAGGCGTCAGAGATGTATGTTTCTATCTGTAGCTCCGGAGATATGATTGTGACCTCATTCAACTCTAGAGATGTTGTGGCTTTAGTCCAGCTCTGGAGATGATTCACCTCCTTATCCCAAAATCTCTCCAATCAAACTGGAAAACATTGGAGACCAATCGTGGTATTCTGATGTCAGCTCTGGAGATCATTAGGAATACCTTCAGAGATGTACAAAATTGTCCACCTGAACACCTACACCTGTTGATTCAAAAAGAGAAAATTTCTACATATTTCCATCAAATCAATGCACATTAGTCCTTCAATCAAAAATCATTATTCGAAGTAATTCATCTCTTATTAATCATCATTAGAACAATCTTGTCAACCTATTTTGGTGCATTCATTAGGACAATGGAATAAGAAGGGAGAAAAAGAGGGATAAAAAGGTGTATTTCATGGGTGCTACCTGGAACTCATCACTAGTAATGCATCCCTGGCAATGGTGCCATTCTATTGGTGTAAGTTAATGAGATGCCAACTCCAACAGCTGGCTGATTATCACTAGGGCCTTCAAATTTATCAACCTTCTAATTCATCCTTGACAGCACCTCCATTCTGTTAGGTCTTAAAACCATAGGTCTAAAATCCTAGAGTATTTCTCCTCCTTACAGGCCAGGGGTGTCATCAAGAAGGTGAGAAAGAGGCTCATCCATAGATTAAGGATGGTTAAGGTCAACTAACAAGAGTGGGTATGCTCTCCTACACTTCAAGCTCAACTAGACCCAGGAGGATATTCCTAGAGGCATAAAATGGAACACGAATAAACACGCATAGCCATACCTAATGTACACTTGATTGACCCCCATAATTGTCACTAGGCCAAGACAAACTATCTGCATAGACCCTAATTAAGTTGATTATTGCACCTTGCACATGCACCTAAAAATGATACCTCTTATATCCCATAAGATGAATTCATTTTACATTCTATACATAGTGACAAGATGCAAGCATGCGTGAACATGATTCATATATGATTTAAACTATTTTTGATTGCTTCAGATTTGTCCCTGGTTATAACATAGAAACATGAACAGAATGTGAAACCTAATCTACTCCTACTCCTACTCCTACAACTACCCAGAACAAAGTAATGATTTGAAAGAATGTTGGCCCTTCGCCAAACTAGACAGGTGCCTACTCCAATGGGCAATAGAGTCATGAACATCAAAGAGGAGGGGGGACATCCAACAAAGCATCAATAGAAACTAGATGTGCATTTGCATACATATCTCAAATTAAATCCCATATCACAAACATACTTAATGATCTAGAAAAGATGTACAATAATCCATTTGTAGCAAGGGAATGACCCAACACAAAAGCTTGTATTGATTTAAATCTTGTCACACATTATCAAATCCCTATTACAATCATACCAGCAAGTGTGGCAAGAGAGGGCTTGTTATGAAAGATGGCGCACGGGTGGTAGGGAGGTAGATATAGCGATTATGACTATGCATGGAGGAATGGGCTATGGGAGCGCAAGGAGAGAAACAACCATTTTGGCAAGTGATAGAGTAGACCTCAAAGAGGTCGGGAGGATCCAAGAAAGAGGATATTTTTGAAGGAACAGAGGTTTCATGGTGACCAAAGATCTTTCCAAAACCCTAGTCTGTGAACATACAAAAGAGGCATTGCAAGAGACCAGACCAAATATGCATACTTTAGTCCTAACAACCAGTGGGAATCAAAAAAGCATTGGGTACGCAATGAAGATCAGACTGCTAGCATAGACCTGAGAGCATTAGGGGCAAATCAAGTCCCTCTAGGGCAGAGAATCCCTAATCAATGCATTGCGATCTATCTAGAAGGGAATGGTTTGGATAAAAGCATAAAGGATCCAAAAGAGAATGCCTTTTTCATGAAATGGGCAGGAGATCAACCTCCCATGGCTAGGATCTGATAGTGGTGCAATGAAAATTGGGATAGTTCAATCAAATTGAAGCCTCTCCTAAATGGCTTCTTCTTGGTGGTATGCCCTTCTATCAAGATGAAAAAGAAGATATTGAAGGAGGGACCTTATTTGATGGATAGGAGAGATTTCTATCTCAAAGAATGGGTGTCAAATTTTGATCCTTGCAAGGAGGAGATCCCAGAGATAGAGGTATGGGTAAGATTGGATAATCTCCCATCAGAATAATGGGCATAGGAGATGCTGAAAGTTATTGGCAACAAGCTAGGGTCTTTTGTTGAAGCTGATGAAGCAATTGAAGAGGAAGACCATAGTGTGTATGCTAGGATTTGCATACGGTTGAAACCCTTACCACCAATTCCTGAAGATTTGGAGTTGTGCTCTAATAAAGGGGTCTAGAGATAGAATATAAGAGTAGAAGGTAAGGAATGGATAAACCCATCTGTAAAGCAAGCACATGCTCAGAGAAATGAAGTCAGGAGAGAGGATAAAATGGAGGGAGGAGAAATCTATGAAAAGGTGGAAGCATTATCTCTGACAGAACCTATTGAGGACAAACAAGGGAATAGGGAAGAAGGCAATCTGCATGCAACTTAGGAGCTTGAACCTTCTTAGGTTGATGACTAAGATTTTACAACTATTATGCATACAGTATGGGAGCAAGAGCACAAGTTTCAGAAGGAAGATCTGGGCTAGGGAGCGATGGTGGATGTAGCACCTAAGGCAAGAAATGAAACCCCTGAAAGTGATGGGAAAGAGGAACATCTAGGAGGGATTAAGGAAGCAAATATTATACCCTTGATGATAATGCAAGCAAACACAAAAACTTGTGAACAAACTCCACCTATCCGTTTGGAAGCTGAGACTAACTGGGGATCAGAATCTGGGGAGGACTTAGATTATGAGGAGGAAGAAATGGATATTATAGAGAAAAGAATGATTAATCAAAGCCAATCAATACAAGTGAAACCAAAGCTCAGGGAAAAAGCGCAGAGAGGTCATAAACCAAACAAGGTGAAGTTGGAAATAGTTGGCAATGCTAAGGGACATATGAGATTGAGATTGGGGAAGGGCTTGTCCCTCCCCAGGTTGCAAAGAGGTTCCTAACAAGAGATGCTTGATCAAGTAGCAGCTCGGCCAAGCGAAAGTAGACATAGTGTTGATTCAAGAGACGAAGTTAAATTCAGAAAAAGTGAACAAGTTTATGGACAAATGGAGGCAATGATAGAGTTACTTTGTTGATGTTGTTGGGGCCTCAGGAGGACTATGTGTGTTGTGGAACCCAAGGAGGGTGCAAGCATCATTGGTGGATAAGAATTCTCATTGGATGCTTCTAAAAATATCAGTTGGCAATCTCCTAAGGCCAGTCCACCTAATAAATGTGTATGGACCAACGACAAACAACTATAAGAAGAATGTTTGGTCCAAAACTACAAACATACTTGTTGGACTAGGTGCTGGTAATGTGATCTTAGGGGGTGATTTCAATGCAACTTTAGACAACTCAAAGAAGCAAGGAGGAGTTAGAAGACTATTGTAGAGTCAGATGGATTTTCAACACTTTGTAAGCCAAAATTAGCTGCTGGATGTACTTCAAAAAAATGGTGTTTTCACTTGGACCAACAAATAGATTGGGTTTATGGGTATTTTGGAAAGGCTGGATAGGTTTCTCCTTATTGGGAACTGGAATGACATGCATGTCTCCTACAATTCAACCATTCTACCAGTTTCAGGGTCGGATCATTTCCCGATGCTGCTTGACCTCAAGCCAGATGTTGTCCTAGAATGATACCCCTTCAAATTTGAATGCATTTGGCTTCGATATCTCACTTTAGATGATAAGATGACCCAATGGTGGCATGAGGCACCGACTATAGAAGGATAAAAGTTGTTTGTTCTCCATAAGAAACTCATCTTTAGTAAGCTCAAACTGAAGCAATAGAATAAATACCATTTTAAAAACATCTTTGAGGAGAAGCACAAGATGGAGGTCAAGTTAGCAGATCTAAATGAGAATGTCATTCAAGATGGGATGGGTTTGGAGGAATTTTAGCTAGAGAAAGTTCTGACAGAGAAGTACTCAAAGGTTTTGATGCAGGAGGAGATCTTTTGGGGCCAAAAGTCTTGGGATTGTTGGCTTAAGGATGGGGACAGAAACACCAAATTTTTCCATTGCTTGGCTATTACGAAGAGGAACAAAAATTGGATCACTGAAATCAAGGATGGTAATGGAGTCCTCCATCAATCAACGAAGGAGGTTGGTGATGAGGCTATCAACTTTCTTCAATCCCTTTTGAATGGGAATGTTGTAGCTGATGATGGTGTGAGAGCAGAGGTTCTTGGGAACATTCCATCTTTGATTGACAATTCTCTAAACGAACAGCTCATGCGCCCCATCTTGGAGGATGAAGTCAAGGTGGCAACTTTCTAAGTGGGCCCAGATAAGGCCCCTGGACCAGATGGATTTCCTGCACACTTTTCCCAACATTTTTGGAGCTTGGTCAAGGTGGACATTGTAGCAGTGGTGGAAGAATCAAGACATCATGTTGAAGGATTTAAATAACACCTTCATTGCCCTCATCCCAAAGAAAGGGAAGGTGGAGGTGATGGGTGACTTTCACCCTATCTCTTTATGCAACACAGTTTAAAAAATTGTAACCAAGGTCATGGAAACTAGATTGAAAGTGATTCTCCCTTTAATCATTTTGAAAGAACAAAGCAGATTTGCACCTAGGAGATCCATAGCAAAAGGGATTATATTGGCTCATAAGGAAATTCACACTGTGAGGAAAGCAAAGGTATAAAAGATGATTATGAAACTTTACATTAGCAAAGCCTACGATTAGGTGGATCAAGGGTTTCTTTTGGAGGTAATGGAGTGGTTTGGTTTCTATAAGGAATGGATTCAGTGAATTAGGAGTTACATCTCGGGCCCCCGCTTCTCAATTTTAGTCAATGGGAGTCCACATGGTTTCTTCTCCTCATCTCGAGGCATACAACAAGGGGACCCCCTCTCCCCTTTCCTCTCTATTATCATGGAGGAGGCCTTAGGTAGGAGCATTGCAAAAAAACATCTTTCACAATGATGGACGGGAATTAAAGTTGCTCCTAGGGTCGAATCCCTCACTCACAGTTTGCTGATGATACGATGTTTGGGGTGGCAAGCAAAAGAGAAGCCTGAACAATTACGACCACATTGGATAAATACTACAGCATCTTAGGGAAAAGAATTAACTGGAAGAAGTCAGAAATATTCTTTTTCAACACAGACATACAGAAGTATCATGACATTGCTAAGCTGCTAGGTTTTAAAATTGGCAAACTTCCAAGCAAGATTTTGGGGCTCCCCCTTTTTGCCGAGGCAAATAAGCTTAATTTATGGGATGGTATTCTATTCAATTGTAAGTCAAAAATGGAGTCATGGAAGGGAAAATGGTTTTCCTCAGTCAGAAGAATTATGCTACTAAAGACAGTGGTTTCAACTCTCCACATTCATGCAATGTCTTGTATGAAACTACCCCAAAAATTTGTGATCTATTAACCCAAAAGATGTGCTCCTTCTTCTGGTATGGCACTGAGGAACATCATAAAATACCCTTGGTGGCTTGGGAAAAGATTTGCCACCCAAGAGAGGCTGGTGGGGTGGGTCTGAGGCAATGGTCAATAATGAACTTAGCCCTTGGTGCTAAGTTGGTATGGAATTTATATAGCAAATCAGACCAAAAGTGGGCCAGGGTATTGTGTAGCAAGTACCTAGACTCCCAAGATCCCACATGGATTTTTTCGATTGAGAATCCTATCTCAAGTTCGTCAACCTAGAACTTTATATGTGCTTGCAGAGATATAATTGCAAATCATGTGACTTGGGACATTGGAAATGGGGAGAGGGAGGAATTTTGGTTGGATTCCTGGGAAGGATTCCTGGCCTTGGCCAACAATCAAAGCCTTAAAGTGATCAAAAATTGGCTTAGCACTCATTGGGGCACACGAGTATCCAATTATGTAGAACTTTGTGAGTGTGAAGGGTCTATGGAGAAGCATTGACGGTCGTTGCTGGGGATAGAGGCTCCACTAGAGAAAATTAAAGCTCTAGAAAGTATCTTGCCTGTGAGGAAGATTATCTGGTCAAACAGGGAGGATCAAGTGCGGTGGTGTGCAAATAAATTGGGAAGTTACAAAGTAAGGATGGGATATAAGCTCAAGGAGGATACATTAAGGAAAGAAGATTGGCCCATCCACCTGATCTAGCATAAGGCTTCCCTACAAAAGGTTGGGGTCTTCTCTTGGGCAACGCGCCAGCAGTGAATCCTTACTGGAGACAAGTTATGCAAATTCAGTTTTCAAGGCCTCTTTCGTTGCCCACTTTGCAAGAATCAAGCTGAAACGGTCAACCACCTCCTGCTCCAATGTGAAATTGCAAATCAATGTTGGAAGAGTGTGATGGAAAGTTTAGGATGGTCTACTCCTACACCCCAGGATCTTCTTGCAATGTTCAATTGTTGGCCAATCTTAAACAAAGGTGTAGTTTTTGGAAGCTTCTGGACAATTAGTCCTTCAATAGTAATCTAGGAAATTTGGAAAGAGAGAAATCATCATATTTTCTAGAATAAGGAAATGTCAGTTGAGATGTTAGTGATGAAAATTGAGAATGCAATCAAGGAAGTAGCAAATAATGTTGCCCGCAATCAATCCCTCCATAAAAACACCTTTATGAGCTAGGATGATATAATAACATGGAATTGGCCTAGGTTAAAGGTTCCTCCTGTCTATGGAACTAACTGGATTAAATAGAAGGCTAAACTAAGGGAAGATACTTGATGGGTGCCTCCTAATGAAGGGTGGACCAAAGTAAATTTTGATGGTGCCTGTCGGGGTAACCTGGGTCCATCAGGGGCAGGTTGTATAGTTAGAGATGCAAAAGGTAAGATCTTGAAGCTTGAGGCCTTGAAGCTTGGGGAGACTACCAATAACATTGTTGAATTCCAAGATGCTTGGTTAGGTGTCCAGGTAAGCAAATCAAGTGGCTATGATCAGATTCACCTGGAGGGTGATTCACAAATTATCATTAACGCACTCAAACAGACAAATTGCCCCAACTAGAGGTTTAAAAAATAGATTTCTCACACATGGATGGCACTCACAGACTTTAGAGAGGTGAGAATCTCTCATATGATGTGGGAAGGTAACCAAGAAGTTGATAGACTAGCTAATCGAGCCATTGATATGGACGTTGATAATTGGTCAGTCAATCTGTCTGCATGCTGGGAGGCATTTGACTGGAAGGTTTGGGATCTGGGGTGGGAAGACTGATAGATTTGATCGGGCTCTTTGTCTTGGCTACATGGTTGAGCCTACATTATGTTCTGGGCATGATCTTTGTTTGATCACTTGTTGATTGCACCATGTATACAGGCGTGATCACATTTTGATTACATTTTCATATATCAAAAAAACAAGTGTGGCAAGAGAGGATGAATACTGGGTTCAAACACACTTCTAAACAATTACATTTTTCCATGGAGACATATTATCACATGAAGATTTGCCTTACAAAATTCTTCCTACATTGTATCAGATGCATTCATCCATTTGCAGCCCAGATATTTCTTTGCTTGATGACCTAAAATTCCCTAAAGCACCTACAAAAAATGGCTAAGAGACCAACCAGTTGGCTCAACAACCAACCGTCTTTACATCTTCTTATTATGTATATATAGCATTTTACTTTGTTGCTACATTTTTGTGGAAAAATGAAATAGGGTTCCCACATCTACCATATTAAACTCACCTACCCCTACATTCAATCACTACCTACCTCCAATCTATTCAAACTAGGAATTAATGGCACTTCTGGGAGGTAGGCAAGCGTGCAAACTAATGAACCCATGAATAACATGTTTAAAACATTTGGAATTTGACTATGTGTACAATTTTTCCCTCAACGTTTCGAATCACACTCAGTGATCCATCATCAGGAGAAAGAGAGAAAGAGAAGAGAACAAATGGGATAATTTCCAGACTCAGGCTTACTTAAAAAGAGGGATGGGGTGGAATGATGGTATGCAGAAACCAAGAAGAACAAGGAGAGAGGAAACAACCTATTAGATAAAGAGAGAATAGAAGAAAAAGAGAAAGGACAGAAAATACCCTCCATAATAATAAAAAGGAAAAGGAGGAAAGGAGGAAAAAGTGATAGGATAAAAAACATATAAATTGAAAAATAAATAAACACCGAAAAAATAAGAACAAGACAATTGATGAAAGAGAAAAATGTGTGTGTATATATATATAGATATATAATCTATTTAAACTAGAGGAAACAAATGAAAGAGCTCGAATTATATACAAAAAATTAAATATTAAAGGACCAAATAAAAATGGGGAATACAAGACCCACAAAATATGCCTAGAAATCAAAGAACAACAAAAATGCCAATAAATATACAACGGTACCACATAGGAACATGAATTAAAAGGAGAGCAACGTAATGAACATAAATGAAGATAGGCACAAGAAAGAAACAAAAGATAGATATATATATAAAATAAAGATCAAAGGAAGATGGGGACAAGCAAACAAATGACCTTTCCACTAAAGCCAAAGATGATAAAAAGGAAACCTAAAGCAAAAAGAGTCTAACGATAAAAACTACAAAAAATAACCAACATAATAACTAAGAGTTTATATATATATAGGACCTAAAAAAGAAAACAAGTACATGTATAGAGTTCAATATATAAACAAATAGAATGAGTAAAATGATGGCTAAGACATAACTAAGAAAGCAAAGAATATACAAGAAACAACAAAAATGATGAAAATCTAAACATGAGGGAGATAATCACTCTAATAAAAAGGAAAACATATGTATATATGTATATAGAAGAATATATATATATATATATATATATATATATATATATATATATATATATATATATATATATGTATGTATGTATGTATGTATGTATGTATGTATGTATGTATGTATGTATGTATGTATGTATGTATGTATGTATGTATGTATGTATGTATGTATGTATGTATGTATGTATGTATGTATGTATGTATGTATGTATGTATGTATGTATGTATGTATGTATGTATGTATATGTATTCTTCTATATATATATGTATATACTTATATATATATATATGCCCGTATATATATGCGATGGAATAAAAACAAGAGGGAGAAAATCAATCTAATAAATAGGAAGATATAAGTAAATATATATATATAGAAGAATGTATATATATATATATATACACTTCTCTCTCTATATATATGGAGGAAAAAAAATATAAAGAATAACAAGAGCGATTAAGAGCAAGAAACAAGAAGGTGCAAAATAGATCAGATGAAATAAGCACAACTAAAAGAAAAGGGAACATGAGAAAAGATCAACAAGAGGGGGGGCTAAAGAGACAAGAGGCAAGCCTAAGGAGAGAACAAGGGGAACGAGAGAAAATGTGTGTGACAAGGTTAGGGTGGAGGATGGGAAGATGAAAAGGAGGAAAGCATGGAGAGAAGGGGAGGGGGAGTGACACGTTGCACGAGGAAAGAGGACGAAGGCTACAGAGGTGGAAGTGAATGGAGAGAACTAGTCTAGAGAGAAAAGGAGTGGAGGACAAGAGTTCCAAGACAAAGGGAGGAGGAAAGTGTCACCTCACAAAAAGGAGGGAAAGATGATAGGCTCGCGGATAAGAGGAGGGAAGAAAAGGGGAGCACAAGAGGGGAAGAGGGGGGAAAGGATAAAAACTAAGGGGGAAGGTCCAGACGGGGAAGTGAATGGTTTCTGAGGTGGCTTAGAAGGGGTTGCCATGAGAAACTAAGATTCCATCCCTCATCTTGATTAAGGTTAGAGGGGTGGTTGCCAATTTCTATAGCCTCTTTGAGTTTTTGTTTCAAAAAATTGTCTTCTTTGACCAAAATTTGAGTATCTTCTAAGCAAATGTGGTGTTTAGTTTTGGAGGAGTGTTCAGCAAGGGCTGACTTTTGAGTCCTCTCGTGTTTGATGTCGATACTGTGCTCTTTAATCCTAGTGTTGAAAGAGCACCCCGTCTCCCCAATGTACGAAGTGCCACAAGAACAAACCACCTTGTAGACACCTGAGTTAAGGAGAAGGTCTCTAGGGTCTTTGGGAGATGGGATGCAGTTCCTAAGAGTAGAAATGGGTTTGAAGACAACGTGAAGGCCTTTTTTAAGAAGAATCTTAGAAATTTTGTTGGTGATGCCTTCAATGTACGGAACACTGGCTATATGGAGGGTTGGAGGCTGAGGCTCAATTGATTTGGAGTAGAAGCAAGATTTGGCATGTTTGAAAGATCTATTGATGAGTTTGCTTTTGAAACCATTTAATTTGAAGACTTTAGAGAGGTGGGCAAGTTCAAGATCTAGGTTCTCCTCATTGCAAATCTGAAACGCTCTAGTAGCCAAAGTTTTAAGAACACCAGTTTTTTGGGAAGGGTGGTGGTGAGAGGAAGCATGAAGGTACAAATCAGTGTGGGTGGATTTCCTGAAGACTTTTCAGCCCAAGGAGTCGTCAAGTTTTTTTAAGAGCAAAATATCAAGAAAAGGGAGTTGGTTGTTAGTCTCCAACTCTTTGGTGAAGGTGATGCTTTGGGCTATGTTGTTAAGGTGTGAGTGGAAGGCCTCAAGATTTTCCTGACCATGGGGCCAACAAATGTTGGTGTCATTGACGTAGCGTTTCCACCATTTTGGTTTGAGGGGAAAAGAGTTGACGGCAATCTCTTCAAAATGTTCCATGTAGAGGGTGGCTACAATAGGGGAAAGGGGGGAACCCATGGCAACATTGTCTAATTGTTCCAAGGAGTAGTCTATGAACAATTAGACGGTGTTGCCATGGGTTCCCCCCTTTCCCCTATTGTAGCCAACCTCTACATGGAACATTTCGAAGAGATTGCCCTCAACTCTTTTCCCCTCAAACCAAAATGGTGGAAACGCTACGTCAATGACACCAACATTTGTTGACCCCATGGTCAGGAAAATCTTGAGGCCTTCCACTCACACCTTAACAACATAGCCCAAAGCATCGCCTTCACCAAAGAGTTGGAGACTAACAACCAACTCCCTTTTCTTGATATTTTGTTCTTAAAAAAACCTGACGGCTCCTTGGGCTGAAAAGTCTTCAAGAAATCCACCCACACTGATTTGTACCTTCATGCTTCCTCTCACCACCACCCTTACCAAAAAATTGGTGTCCTTAAAACTTTGGCTACTAGAGCGTTTCAGATTTGCGATGAGGAGAACCTAGATCTTGAACTTGCCCACCTCTCTAAAGTCTTCAAATTAAATGGTTTCAAAAGCAAACTCATCAATAGAGCTTTCAAACATGCCAAATCTCGCTTCTACTCCAAACCGATTGAGCCTCAGCCTCCAACCCTCCATATAACTAGTATTCCGTACATTGAAGGCATCTCCAACAAAATTTCAAAGATTCTTCTTAAAAAAGGCCTTCACGTTGCCTTCAAACCCATTTCTACTCTTAGGAACCGCATCCCGTCTCCCAAAGACCCTACAGACCTTCTCTATAACTCAAGTGTCTACAAGGTGGTTTGTTCTTGTGCTACTTCGTACATTGGGGAGACGGGGCTCTCTTTCAGCACCAAGATTAAAGAGCATAGTGCCGACATCAAACATGAGTGGACTCAAAAGTCGGCCCTTGCCAAACACTCCTCCAAAACTAAACACCACATTTGTTTAGAAGATACTCAAATTTTTGTCAAAGAAGAGAATTTCTTCAAACGGAAACTCAAAGAGGCTATAGAAATTGGTAACCACCCCTCTAACCTTAATCAAGATGAGGGATGGAATCTTAGTTTCTCATGGCAACCCCTTCTAACCTGCCTCAGAAACCATTCACTTCCCTATCTGGACCTTCCCCCTTAGTTTTTATCCTTTCCCCCTCTTCCCCTCTTGTGCTCCCCCTTTCTTCCCTCCTCTTATCCGCGAGCCTATCCTCTTTCCCTCCTTTTTGTGAGGTGCCACTTGCCTCCTCCCTTTTTCTTGGCACTCTTGTCCTCCACTCCTTTCCTCTCTAGACTAGTTCTCTCCGTTCACTTCCACCTCTGTAGCCTTCATCCTCTTTCCTCGTGCAACGTGTCACTCCCCCTCCCCTTCTCTCCATGCTTTCCTCCTTTTCATCTTCCCATCCTCCACCCTAACCTTGTCACACACAATTTCTCTCCTTCCCCTTGTTCTGTCCTTAGGCTTGCCTCCTGTCTCTTTAGCCCCCCCTCTTGTTGATCTTTTGTCGTGTTCCCTTTTCTTTTAGTTGTGCTTATTTCATCTGATCTATTTTGCACCTTGTTGTTTCTTTCTCTTAATCGCTCTTGTTATTCTTTATATTTTTTTTCCTCCATATATATATATAGAGAAGTATATATATATAGATATATATATATTTATACATTCTTCTATATATATATTTACTTATATCTTCCTATTTATTAGATTGATTTTCTCCCTCTTGTTTTTATTCCCCCACATATATATACAGGCATATATATAGAAGAATATATATACATATATATATATAGTTCTTATTTTATATATATTCTTCTATATACATATGTTTTCCTTTTTATTAGAGTGATTATCTCCCTCATGTTTATATTTTCATCATTTTTCTTGTTTCTTGTATATTCTTTGCTTTCTTAGTTATGTCTTAGCCATCATTTTTCTCATTCTATTTGTTTATGTATTGAACTCTATACATGTACTTGTTTTCTTTTTTAGGTCCTATATATATATATATATATATATATATATATATATATATATATATATATATATATATATAAACTCTTAGTTATTATGTTGGTTATTTTTTGTAGTTTTTATCGTTAGACTCTTTTTGCTTTAGGTTTCCTTTTTATCATCTTTGGCTTTAGTGGAAAGGTCATTTGTTTGCTTGTCCCCATCTTCCTTTGATCTTTATTTTATATATATATATATATATATATATATATATATATATATATATATATATATATATATATATATATATATATATATATAGCAACGTAATGAACATAAATGAAGATAGGCACAAGAAAGAAACACAAGACAGATATATATATATATATATATATCTGTCTTGTGTTTCTTTCTTGTGCCTATCTTCATTTATGTTCATTACGTTGCTCTCCTTTTAATTCATGTTCCTATGTGGTCTTGTTTTATATTTATTGGCGTTTTTGTTGTTCTTTGATTTCTAGGCATATTTTGTGGGTCTTGTATTCCCCCTTTTTATTTGGTCCTTTAATAGTTAATTGTTTTTATATAATTCGAGCTCTTTCATTTCTTTCCTCTAGTTTAAATAGATTATATATATATATACACATTTTCCTCTTTCATCAATTGTCTTGTTCTTATTTTTTTGGTGTTTATTTATTTTTCAATTTATATGTTTTTTATCCTGTCACTTTTTCCTCCTTTCTTCCTTTTCCTTTTTCTTATTATGGAGGGTATTTTCTGTCCTTTCTCTTTTTCTTTTGTTCTCTCTTTATCTAATAGGTTGTTTCCCCTCTCCTTGTTCTTCTTGGTTTCCGCATACCATCATTCGACCCCATCCCTCTTTTTAAGTAAGCCTGAGTCTACAAATTATCTCATTTGTTCTCTTCTCTTGCTCTCTTTCTCCTGATGATGGATCGTTGAGTGTGATTCGAAATGTTGAGGGAAAAATTGTACACAGTCAAATTCCAGAAGCATTATCATTCAACAATATGGACTGTGGAAAATTAATGACTAACATGTTTAAAACACTTTAAAATTGTCATTTTTATCTTGTCTAAACTTTTAATCTTACTAGTAACTTTGTCGAGGAGTTTCTGCCAACCAGGAACTCACTAAAATCTTGTTATCTTCTATTTTCTATTTTATTCCTAGTCATCGACAATTTCCAGCCTACTGGGAACTTGGCATTTCTCTTTCTTTTATGTTTCATCTCTTTGTCTTCATCTTTATCCCTTGCCTCATTTTGCCTTTGTTCCACTTTATTGAGGATGTCCCACCCATTGGGAACTCTAACATCCTCTTACCTTTCTCTTCACTTTTTCCACCTGGTTGTCGAGTTCTCGCCCCCAGTAACTCGCTAAAAACATATTTCTTCTTCCTTTTTCAATTTCTTCTTCACTTCAAACTTGCTTGCCTTGTCGGGGTTTGGCCGTAGACTAGGAACTAGGAACCCATCGAGGACTTCCTTGATTTCGATAACTAAGGAAAGTTTTGACCTGTTCCTAGTGAGTCCAAAAGGGCCGACAAAGGCAAACACTTAGAATCTTAGGAATTTTTACTAAGGAAGAACCAAGAACTTAGTGGATTTTTAGGATAATTTGTTAGTGTTGGTATGTGGCAACTGATCATGCAAATACTATACACTCGTAACGTATCCTAGCCAGGGTTCAGGGTTGGGCTGAGCCTCAAGAGGGGGTTTGGGGGTGGCAGCCCCTGAGAGCAGGGGTTCAAGGGCACAACCCCCAAAAAAATTCCCCTTTTTTACACGTTCGGGGTTAATAGTTAATTTTTTGTTAACTAACAAATGAAAAACGACATTGTAAAACCCTAATTCTAGAAGCTTCCAAAAATTTTGTTATAAGCAGCTGGGATGTATGTTGTGGGATGGAATTCATGAGATTGTAATCTATTTTGCACTAGATAATAAAATCATTGGATGGCTAAGTTTTTATGGATGTAGCCCGTTTTGGGTGAACCACGTTAAAATTTTGTGTTGATCTCCTTTGTGTTATTCTTCACTATTATATTTGGGTTATTTAATCTGCATATAATTGTTAATGTTTATTGCTCTGAACTGACTGAACCCTAACAACTAATATTAGAGCAGGTTGTGTTTGATTATCGTCTGTAGGAAGGTCTCCTGGTTGAGTGGGAGTTTCGTGGTTAAGTGAGAGCAATGGCAGACAAGGGTAAATTGAAGGTAGATAAATTCAATGGGCAGAACTATAAATTATGGAAGATGCATATGGAGGATTATCTCTATCAAAAGGATTTATGGAAGCCATTGGAATGAAATGCCAAGAAACTGGCAACAATGACTTATTAGGATTGGGAACTTCTGGACAGAAAGGCACTAGGAACCATTTGGTTGTGCCTAGCACCATCTGTGGCGTTCAATATAACAGAAGTGAAGACAACAAATGAACTGGTGAAAGCTTTGGCTAAATTGTATGAAAAACCCTCAGCCTCTAACAAGGTATTTCTCATGAAGCGTTTGTTTAATCTGAAAATGATTGAAGGTGGATCTATGACAGATCATTTGAATGAGTTTAATACAATTACCAATTAGTTAACTTCTATAAAAGTGAAATTTGATGAAGAGGTGAGGGCTCTCTTGGTTTTATGTTCTTTGCCAGAAAGTTGGAATAGCTTAGTAATGGTTGTAAGTAACTTTGTCTTTGGTTCAAAT
Organism: Cunninghamia lanceolata; assembly: GCA_027924645.1. Taxonomy (NCBI): domain Eukaryota; kingdom Viridiplantae; phylum Streptophyta; class Pinopsida; order Cupressales; family Cupressaceae; genus Cunninghamia; species Cunninghamia lanceolata. Next base: position 845,777 of record BSBN01001277.1, on the reverse strand, counting down.
ACTTTGAAATTTGATGATGTTATTGGTGTTATCCTTAGCAATGAAATGCAGCAGAAAAGCACAGGTGAGGGTTCAACATTAGGTAATGCTTTGACTGTAGAGAATAGGGGAAGAACAAAGGAGAGAGGAAAAAGCCCAACAAATCATGGGAAGTCACAAGGGAAGTCGAACAAAGGCATATCTAAATCTAGAGGAAGAATGGATTGTTGGCTAGTACTGTGGAAAGCCAAGACACTTGAAGAAGGATAGTTGGTCTCGAAAGGGCAAACAAGGAGATGGACAACATGATGACAGTAAGGAAGCTAATGTTGCAAGTAATAAATTATAGGATGCTTTAATTCTATTTTAGATAATGCTAATGATTCCTCGGTAATAGATTCATGGGCTTCATTTAATGCCACACCCCATAGGAAATATTTTGTAGATTATGTTCAAGGTGATTTTGGACAGGTATATTTGGGTGATGATGAACCCTATCACATTGTTGGAAAAGGAAAGATAAAAATCAAGTTGCAGAATTGAAATGAATGTTTGTTGCAAGAGGTAAGGTATGTTCTAAATTTGATAAGGAATTTAATCTCTGCAGGACAACTGGGTAGTGAAGGATGCATAGTTACCTTTTCAAACAAAGTCTGGAACGTCACTAAAGGTGCATTAGTAGTAGCTAAAGGTGAAAAGGTAGGAACATTGTATTTGTGTACTGGTAATACTTATTCTACCTTAGCTGCTACAGAAACAGTTGCTGTTAAGACAGTTATAGAACTTGCTATAGGGACAGAAATAGAATTATAGCACCATAGACTTGGGCACATGAGTGAGAAAGGGATGAACATCCTTCACCCCAAAAATTTGCTACCAAGTTTGAAGCAGATTGACTTAGACTTCTGCAAAAATTGTGTTTATGAAAAATAGAAAAGAGTCTAATTTCTCAAAGTTGGGAAAGAGAAGAAGAGTGAGAAATTAGAGCTTGTGCATTCAGATGTATGGGGACCAGCTCAAGTATCTTCTCTTAGTGGCTCTTGCTATTATGTTACTCTTATTGATGATGCAACTAGGAAAACATGGGTGTATTTCCTAAAACAAAAATTAGAAGTATTTGAAACTTTTAAAAGGTGGAAAGTTTTGGTTGAGAAGGAGACAGGAAAAAAGTTGAAGTGTCTTCGATTTGATAATGGAGGCGAGTATTGCAGAAGATAATTTGAGAATTACTATTCATATAATGGAATCCGTAGGCAAAAACAAGAAAATGGTGTGTCTGAGAGGATGAATAGGACCATTATGGAGCATGCAAGGAGCATGAGACTGCATGTTGGACTACCCTTACACTTTTGGGAAGATGTTGTACATGCAACTGTTTATTTAATAAACAGGGGACCTTTAGATCCTTTGGATGGTGGCATTCTAGAGGAGGCATGGACGGGCAAAAAGGTAAACTATTCATTTGTGAAAACCTTTGGTTGTGAAGCTTTTGTCCATGTTGATATTGAAAATAGAACCAATCTTAAGGATAAGTCTAAAAAATGTACCTTCATTGGATATGGAGTAAATGAATTTGGTTATCGGTTATGGGATTATGAAAATCATAAAATCATTAGGAGCAGAGATGTTATATTCAATGAGAAGGTCATGTATAAGGATCAGTTGCAGGAAAAAAAGAATGAACATGCCAAAAAGGAATATGTGGTGTTGGATGAGATTTTAGAAAAACAAATGCTAGTGGTACCTGATGCTCAACAACAACAAGTTATCCCACAGACTCCTACAAGTGTTACACATTCTACAAGGATAACTAGACCTCCAGAAAGATTGTCTCCATCATTATATTCTATATTATTAACTGATTCTAGTGAACCTGAAGCTTGTGAAGAAGCAATGTAGGTAGATACAAAAAATAGTGGGAGCTAGGCATGAAAGAGGAAATGGATTCCTTGCTGCAGAATCAGACTTGGGACTTAGTCCAATTACCTGCAAGTAAAAGAGCATTGCCAAATAAATGGGTTTACAAGTTAAAGGAAAAAGATGGAGGCAAGAAAAGATATAAGGCCAGAATTGTGGTAAAAGGTTTTGCACAGAAAAAAGGTATATATTTTGATGAAATACTTTCTCCGGTTATAAAGATGACTTCTATTAGAACTATTCTAAGTCTTGTGGCTGCAGAAGACTTGCATCTTGAACAGCTAGATGTGAAAACAGTATTTCTCCATGGGGATTTGGAAGAGGAAATATACATGCAGCAACCACATGGATATGAGGTCAAAGGTGAGGAATTTGTGTGCAGGTTAAAGAAGAGTTTGTATGGCCTGAAGCAAGCACCTCGGCAATGGTATTTGAAATTTGATGGTTTTATGGCTAAACAAGGTTACAAAAGATGTCATTCTGATTATTGTGTTTATTTTAAGAAATTGGGTAATGGCAACTATATTATCCTATTGCTTTATGTTGATAACATGTTTGTTGCCAGGTCTAACATGCAGCATATTACTAAACTTAAGCAGAAAGTAGCAAATTCATTTGCTATGAAGGATTTGGGTGCAGCAAAACAAATCCTTGGTATGAGGATCACACGGGACAAAACAAACAAAAAATTATTTTTGTCTCAAAATGAGTATGTAGAGAAGGTGTTGAAAAGGTTTAACATGCAGAATGCAAAAGAAGTTAGTACACCTTTGCCTAGTCATTTTAAGTTGACTAAGCAGATGTGTCCAAAGACACAAGAGGAGGAAGACAAAATGTCTAAGATACCATATGCATCAGCAATTGGTAGCTTGATGTGTGCAATGGTATGCACAAGGCCATATATTGCACATGTAGTGGGAGTTGTGAGCAGGTATATAAGCAATCTAGGAATGGAACATTGGAATGCAGTAAAATGGATTCTCTGATATTTGAGAGGTACTACTTCAAAGAAACTATGTTTTGGAGGAACAAATTGTGCTCTAAAAGGATATGTTAACTCTGATCTAGCAGGTGATATTGATAGCAGGAGGAGCATTACAAGGTATGTTTTTACTATAGGAGGTACTGCATGTTGGCAAGAGACACTGTGTGGCTTCATGAGTGTTGTCATTGATGGCAACAAAGTCCATCCTACACATCCACAGCACATAGTATGTCTATACCGCAAGTCAGATTGAAGAGTGTTTTGGTCTGGTAAGCAAGAACAGAGCATGCAGCAAGGTCCGGCAGTCAGGTCTGGATCTCTCAGAGGAAGTATCTCAGCAAAGTGCGGACTTGGGGAAGTCAAGAGGAGTACCATGACTACTACATTCTAGAGATTGAGCCTCTGGTGATGAAAGAGTAAAAAGATATGAGCACCTAAGTGTTGGGTTCCTGTTTGGCAGAGTAGACTAACCAGCAGAGCATTAGACTTCATCCGGATAAGAAATTGACGATGATCAAGTTTCTTGAGGGATCATTCATGGTTGGCTGACATGTTTGATGACTCCTATAACTATCTTTTTGATACGCATCACTTAGTATGCATGGATTCAGCCGACAGACCAGAGTTTGGGAAAATCTTGAGTATTCCAGATGCTGACTAGAAAGATGTTGAAATCCTTTGTGTGGATATATATACCAGATGGATTTCAATGTGAAGGTGTGTGGTGTGTTGTGAAGTGCGAAGAAAAGTAGAGTAGTGTGGAAGTAGCAATACAGGTCTAGTATGTGACAGAATAGCAGCACTAAAGCAGAGGAAGAATGAAGTGAAGTAGATCAGTATATTGAGCCTAACTGGAACTGAACCTCAGCATATGTGGATGCTTCTCATCAGTTCAAGTACCTAGTTTCTTTCTATAAGTTCTATTGTAGGCAGTGAGCCTCTTGTGAGCAGTGTGCTCGAGCAGTGAGCCCTAATTCGCAAGTGTCATTTTGTACTTCTATTCTTTTAACAGAGAATACAATCTTGGGTTAGTCACCCCATGGTTTTTCCCTTAACAAGGTTTTCCACGTAAAAATCCTTGTGTTATGTGTGTTGATTTCTTTCTACTCTCATGTTCATGCATGCTTATATGTTTTGATACTGCACTAATTATTAAAGAAGAAAAGAAAGTCAAATAATCAAGATAACTGATTCACCCCCCCCTCTCAGTTGTCAACACTGCAGTCAATTGGATTTCAAGGCTGCAGAAGGTTGTTGCACTTTCAACCACTGAAGCTGAGTATGTTACTGCTACGGAAGCTAGCAAGGAGATGATTTGGTTACAACATTTTCTGGAGGAATTGGAACAATGACAAGAAGATAGCCCTTTGTACACTGATAGCCAGAGTGTCATTCATCTTGCTAAGAATTTATTTTTACATTCAAAAACTAAGCACATATAGCTCATATACCACTTCATTTGGATAGTTGAAGCTAGAGAAAATTCACACAATTGAGAATCCTACAGATATGTTCACAAAGGCAGTTACATGGGAAAAATTGATTTCCTCATCAATTTCTATTGACCTTCACGACTGATAATGGTGGACATAAGAAACCAGCCAGGCATGTAATCCAGTGGGAGATGCAAGTGCAGCGATATCATTCAGGATCAGTCTCCAAGTGGGAGATTGTTGGTATGTTGCGACTGATCATGCAAATACTGTACACTCGTAATGTATCCTTGCTAGGGTTTGGGGCCGGGCCAGGCCTTGAGTGGGGGTTCGGAGGTGCCAGCCCCCGAGAGCAGGGGTTTGGGGGTGCAACCCCCTAAAAAAAATTCCCCCTTTTTTTGCATATTCAAGGTCAGTAGTTAATTTTTTGTTAACTAACAAATGAAAAACGACATTGTAAAACCCTAATTCTAGAAGCTTCCAAAAAGCTTATTATAAGCGGTTGGATGTATGTTGCAGGATGGAATTCACGAGATTGTAATCTATTTTGCACTGGATAATAAAATCATTGGATGGCTGAGTTTCTGTGGATGTAGCCCATTTTGGGTGAACCACGTTAAAATTCTATGTTGATCTCTTTTGTGTTATTCTTCATTGTTATATTTAAGTTATTTAATCTGCATATAATTGTTAATGTTTATTGCTTTGATCTAACTGAACCCTAACAATTAGGATAGGGGCCCATTGAAAATATCTTAGATTGGGTATAAATGATGGAAAAAAGAGGCATAAACACAGGAGTTTGATGGATTTTAGGCAAGAAAAGGGGGTGGAAAATCTGGGCACCGACACATAGAACTTAAAACTTAAGCTTAGACACAAATATTGAATACACAGTCTAGAATGTTAAATTACTTACAAATTTACAAGGTTACTTTATGCTCCATATGCTACCATAGGTCCATCAACCATTATTCAAGCCATATAAATTCATAATGTGATGCCTAAATTTATTCAAACTATAAACAAATGTTAAATAGAAGAACTAAAAAATTATAACTTGCATTGGGTCTATTAAATTAAATAATTGCTTATATACTAAACATTTTAAGTGGAGTTAAAACTTTACTATATTTAATTCATGTTCAAGAACATCTTTTAAATTATATGTTCATAACAAATTAAATTTACAAAAATTAACTCTCTATTTTAAAATTTAAATTATAACAACTAATTATTAGTGTAATTAAATTTAATATAATATAAAATTATAAAATTAATTGTAACTTAAAAGAAAATGTTTATTTAATTCAGATATATAAAAATTGAAATAAATTGTAAATTTATATTTATATTTATTATAAATAATTTAAATATTTTTATATTATTTAATAAATACTCATAACATATATTATTTGAGATTCTTAAAAAAATTGAGTCCAAAGTTCCCACTCTAATTTTGAGTGTAACACTTCCCTTAACAATAATCACTATAACACAGTGGCCATAAAAAATACTGAAGTATATATAATTTAAAATAATAAATGTTTTTGATTATGATAAGCGGCAAAACAAGGGTGTCAATCCCTGTTACAAAACATCCCAGAGGAACGAAGTAAAAGAAAAAGGTACAAGGCCCCAAGGGCAAACAAGAAGGACACAACAAAACAACACAACAACAGCTAAGTTGAAAGAGACCAACAGCCCAAAAGGCCACCCAAACAGTGCACCAGACATGCACTGACAGTAGAAAAACCAAACAAGGGATCAAACAATGAACAAGCGAACCTAATACCCTTAGCCCTAGGGCACAACTCCACAATAGATTTGGGGAGCACTTTCTTATGCCATTAGACCACAGTCTAAGAAACCTCAGAGTCAAAGTCCTCAGAGCATGGCGAGAGGGGGGAAAACCTCCCCAGAAGCAGCAACTAAGGAAGGCACAAACAAAGAGACTAAACCAAAAATAGGCCCAACCGAAAGAGAGATCGAAGAGGAGGAAGAAGCGGCCAGACCTGAAGCCTCCGTGTGCAGAACTACCAAGCCAACCGAAGAGACACTGGTAGTTGGAGTAGAAGTGATTCAGCCCGGAGCAGGAGCCGACGTGGGAGCCGAAAATGATCAACAGAGTCCAATGAAGTCAAGGGGTTTGCATCAACCTCCACTCCCACATGAACAGTCTCAAGAGGGACCTCATCCTCCTAAGAGGAATCATCCCCAAGAGACAAAACATCTTCTAGGGATGCACAAATAGTCAAGTGATCTAGAAGAGCATCATTCCACCATGTTGTAGTGCCTTTACGGCGCGAAAGATGACAACCGAAAGCCACATGACCAACAGTGAAGCAACGCTGACATTTGAAGGGGATACCCTCATAGTCGACCAGTTGTTTCCAAGGTCGGTCCCCTACCATTAAAACAACATCTCCAAATAGAGGTTTGGAGATACCAATGTCTACTAAGATTCAGGCAACCGTGGAGTGTCCCATGAAGGAGGTGGTAGAGTCAACTTTTTGAAAATGACCAATGGTGTTGCCAATGCTCTCGTAGCAGGAGTCCTCCCAAAACTAGAGAGGGAGGTTTGGAAGACATACCCAAATTGGTCTGATATTAAGCAGTTCGATAAGGGGATTGAAATAAAGTGTCCACAGTTTAATGAAAAGGGAATGCTCTATTAGCAAGAGACACTATGTGGCTTCATAAGTGTTGTCATTAATGGAAACAAAGTCTATCCCACACATCCATAGTACATAGTATGCCTATACCAGAAGTCAGATTGAAGATTATTTTGGTCCAGTGAACAAGAATAGAGTATGTAACAAGGTCCGACAATCAGGTTCGGATCTCTCAGATGGTGTAACTCAGTAAGTTGTGGACTTGGACAAGTCAAGAGGGGTATCATGACTACTGTATTCCAAAGGTTTAGCCTCCAGTGATAAAGCAAGAAAAAGATATGAGCATCTGAGTGTTGGGTTCCAATCAGGCAGAGCAAACAGAGGAAGAACTAACCGGTAGAGTATCAGACTTCAATCCGGATGTGTAAAATGTCCTGATCAAGCAATCTATGATATTATACATTGTTAGCCGACATGATTTATGACTTCTATGCCTATGTTTTTGATGCGCATCACTAATCAAGAATGGATTCAGCCGACAGATTAATAACTTGCAAATATCTTAGGTGTTCTTTTTGCTGACTAAGAAGTTGTTGGAAATCTTTGATGCTGATATATATACCCAATGAATTCAAGCCTCTAAGTGTGTGATAGTGATGAGATGTATGGTTAAGTACGAAGAAAAGAAGAAACAAGTGCGAAGGTAGTAATTCAAGCCCAAAATGTGACAGAAAAGTTATATTGAGCAGAGGAAGAATGAAATGTGCTAAATCAGTATATTGTACCTAACTGGAACTAAAATCCTACATGCATAGATGTTGTTCATCAATTTAGACACCTTGGTATCATCTATAAGCATTTGTAGACTATAAGTCTCCTGTAGGCAGTGGGCCTCTTGTGAGAAGTGTGCTCAGGTAGTAAGCCCTAATTGGCAAGTGCCAAATTTGTACTCTTTATTCTTTTAACAGAGAATATAATCTTGGGTTAGTCACCCCGTGGTTTTTTCCCTTAACAAGGTTTCCACGTAAAAATCTTTGTGTCATGTGTTAATTTCTTTTTCAGCTCTTATGATTGTCTTGTTTTTGCATAGCATTAAATGATAAGTTAAGAAAAAGAAAGAAAATAGAAAAGTTATAAAATAACTGATTCACCCCCCCTCTCAATTATTTGCATTGTTTCCAACAATTGGTATCAGAGCAAGGTTCCTCTGAACAAAGCCTAACAGCTTGAGGAAGATCTGGGAATCTCAATGGATGCATATGGTATGAAGGAACAACTTCAATCTGCCCTAGATTATCTTAAACAATCCCACTCTGAAGTCAATAATTTGAGAGAAAGACTCAAACAAGCTGATGATTTCATAAATGAGCTAAAAGAAAAACTTAGTATCTCTGTGAAAAAAAGAAAGGAACTACTTCAAAAATTAGCCAATCAGAGTGAAGTCAATGATACTAATGAAGATCTGAATGAGAAAAATAAGCTATGTGAGAAGCTGTCAAAAGAAGTCATTATGGTAAGGCATGAAATGGAATCAGGGGTTATGAGATTCACCCAAGAAATTGAAGAAAAAAGAAAGATTGAAGATAATCTAAAACAATCCCTCAAGGAGAAAATAGAGGACTATCACAAAATGGACAGAATAATCAGGCATCTTGAAAATAATCTTGAAGAAGGTAGAGACAATGAAGAACAACTTGAGAATCAGATAGACACTCTTAAACAAGATCTTCAAACTGCAAATGAATACAAAGAAAAATTCAAGATAAGCTCAGCCCAACTTGAAGTTCTTCTTGAAAGCCAAAAGAGGGTAGATGATAAGTTTGGCTTGGGATATGAGAAAGGTGAAAGCTCTGGATCCGGTCAGAAGAACTTTGGATTAGGAAATCAAAGAAACAGGCCTAGAAGACCTCCGGTAAGGCAACCAAATGCTCAAAGATATCCATCCTTCAATGGATACTGCTTCAATTGCAACAAGTTCGGTCACAAAGCAATCTGGTGCAGAAACAAAATGAATCAATTCAATCCATCCTTCTCCGGTCAATGTTTCAGTTGCAAAAGGTATGGTCACAAATCTCATGAATGCAGAAATATACAAATGACCAATTCTTTCAATGGTAAATGGTTTGTATGCAATAGAATTGGACATATGGCTAATGAGTGCAGATCAAGAGGATATCATTCAAATAAGCAAAGAAATGTTGTGTGTTACAATTGCAATAGATCTGGTCATATTGCCAAATTCTGCAGAAGCAGAAATTAGGATAGAAAAGGTCTGGTGGAACATGATCAGAAATAAGATAAAGGCAAAGGTAAAGTAAATGCAAATTAAGTTCAAAAAGAAATGAGCACGATTTGGGTAAAAAGGAGTACAATGAATATTGGGGATGGATCCGCACCAAAATCTGGTGCTGATATTCCTTCCAAAAACTAAAAGACTAGGTCTAGTTTAGGGGGAGCTACAGAGAAGATCCCTTTCCCCCATCCAGTCAGTAAGTGCCTGAATTTGGCACTTTGAGTCAAAATAGGAGGTTGCAGTTTAAAAGGATTGAGGAGACTCACTTGAAGATCATCTAGTCTAAATTTGACAAATCCGCATGCAGATTTGAGGTAGTTATGAGGAGATCCTATATCAGCAGCTATCTGATAAAGCAAAATTTCACAGATAGATTTGGTATGATCCAAAATTGAAATATTTCAATCTACGGACTCATGGCATGTTTGAAAAAGGTGAAAATATCTTGTCAATCCTCATAAACAAATGATTTGAAAATCCGCAAGACAATCCAAGAACACCTCATTTGAGAAGCAGGGTAACCGGATGACTTAAAAACTTGTGCATTTATTTCAAAAGGAAATTAGGGTTTACACAAGGATAAAATGGTTCTTTCACTCATTATTTACACACTTGCACTCACAAAGAAGAAAAGAAGAGCTCTGCGAAGAAGATCCTACAATTCACTCAAGTTCAATTGAAGATCGAATTCAACCAGAGAATCGTTCTAGTTTCTGCTTCAAACCCTAAAGCGTGAAAAGGTACTTCCCTTCTGAAAAATCTCTCTGGATCTCTTGCAAAATGGCTACTCCAATGGTTGTCAATATTTCTGATAGCCCGAGACCTAAATTCAAGAAACACCCTTACAAATCTCTAGAAGTTGATCCCTTGGGTGCGTTTTCTAGCATTCCGCACTGAGTCTTGCATGTAGAAGATGTTAGGGTTTATATCCATGCAAACATTGAAGAATTTGGAGACTCAAAATTGATGGATATTTATCACAAACAGCTAATAGATGAGAATTTTGAACTCAAACCTAAATTCAAGGCCATCTAGGACAAACACTTCGGACATTGCATACATTTTCTATTTTTTGCAAAAGACGATTGGGTCCAGTATGTTCTAAGTAGGATGCATGATAATTTTATGTGGCTAATGAGGCCATTCAAGATAACTAAAGATGCCATCAGGGCAGTGACTGGACTGCATTCATTAGGTGGGTTACCCGCACTCAAATTTGTGAAGAACCAAATGGTAACTGAAGCCACCAGATCAAAATTTGACAAAAGAACAATGACTATAGATGACATCACAGATCCGGATGTCAAGTTTGCTTCAATGATAATCAGATACAAAATCTACCATTCGAGCAGGGAGAATTCTGTGTCTGGTACAACAATCTATACTGCATATTAGATGTTGAGGGAAGATGTAGATTATGATCTGTGTGAGCTTCTTCTAAATCAGCTATTGGAGAACTTACAGAAGATCAAAAAGGATAAGAAAAATTCCTTTAAATATGGTAGTCTAATACTGTGTTTGTTCTTCTATTATATGAATGAGCTACCTGGATCAAATGGTTGGGTCTGGCAAAATGATAAACCCATCGCAATTCAGATCAGAGATTACATGTATGGACTTGGTGATGCTCAAGCCCAAAACATAGCCCTCTGGGGTTACTTTAAGAATTTCCAAAGCATAATGCAAGCCAGAGAAAGAATACCACAAACAATAGTTGACAAATACAAAGATACAGTCTGCTTCATGGTTGACACTGATCAATGCCTAATGGAGGCATTTGAACCAAGAACTGTATGGATAATGCCTATGGGATATGAGGTTGATGAAAAAATCTTGGAGCTACATATTTAACACCTGTTGAGCCAGCCTAAGGACACTGAAGTAGAAAGGTTTGGCACCTTTGAAGAGCTAAGTATAAAAATACATGTTGAGTTAAGACAGCCGAAGATGAAGAGGAAAGTAAGGAAGTTGAAGAAATTGCCAAAAGATTTGGCATATCAAAGGAGGTTGTAGATACTAATAGAGAGAAAATAGAGAGGGCAGAGAAAGAAAGACAAAAAGCAAAGAAAGAAAGTGCTCCTGTACAAACCTCCTCTAGGACTAGATCCTCCAGAAGCTCTGCTCCTGTCGCTTCCAAAAGCTTAAAGTCTACCAAACTGGAAGTCAAGACATCTGGAAAAGGAGAAAAGAGGATGAAGACCAAAGCCACAAGGACATATACAAGCCATAAAGATGATGAAGAAATAGAATCTGATGAGGAAATCAAGAAAATGAAGAAGAAGAAAACATCTGGGAAGTTCTCTGCTAGCAGAAATGAGGAAGAGAAGGCAGAGGAATTTGTTGAAAAGCCCACTCTTTCCATTGATAACATCATCAAGGCAGTTACTGTGGATGGGAACCTACAGCCAGTGACTGAGTTCTATGATGCATACAGTGATGCTGACAAGAGAATTCTGGAAGAGGCTACTATCAAGTACTTGAACATTTACAATAAAGCTATCATTGAAATTATATCATTGATTCCTAAGAGCCTAGAAAAGGTACTTGAGCTGAGAAAAGAGAATGCAATGGCAAAAGACTTAGAGATTTGGGAGCAGATACCAATTCAACTTTATGCTTCCATCACTCCAAAACAAATGGACATGATTTTCAAGGAGTGTAAAGATGATTTCCAGAGTAAATCTAGAATGAACAAACTCATGCTCGGTGAGACTGAATAAATAGCCAATGAAACAAAAGAAATCCTCTGGAATGCCTTGAAGAGATTCAATCTTCCCATTATAGAGGAAACAGATGAAGAGCCCTCTAACATGGATGTTGAAGGATTAAAGAAAAATGATGCAAAGTCATCTCAGGCATTAGATTCCTCTGTTCTGAAAGAGGAAGGACAGAAAGAAGAAACATTTTCTGACAAGGATGTCAAAGGATTAAAGAAAAATAATGAAGAGCCATCTGAGGCACTAGACTCCTCTACTCCGGAAAAGGAAGGACAGGAAGAAGAAACAAAGATCAATAAGAAAGTCAGTCCGGATGTCCCCAAAAGGAAGGAAGTAGAGTCTACAAGAGACTCTGCAGAGACAGTACAAAATTTTCTGGACAAAGAAATAATGGAGTTGGATGAACCTGAGCTAATTCAAGGGCCACTAAACTTTAACTCTCTATCTCCGGTCCAGATAATGAAGGTAGCATCTTTTGCTCAGGCCAAAGGAAAAGAGAAACTTCTAAAATCTCATATGGAGGATTGTGAGCTGTTGGAGATTGCATTTGGGATGCTGAAGAAGATTATGCCAACCTATCAAAAGGATCCTTCTGCCTCTCCATCCGGTAATCTAAAAAACTTAGTCAATTTTGTTAACACTCATTTTGAGTCCTTAGAGAAATCAGCAGAAACTAAGGTCCGAAAGGAGTTCTTGGGAAAAAGGTTCAATGAAGTACAAGGGCTAATTACTAATGATAGAAGAACCTTAGGCATTGGCATAAAGAGCCTTAAAAACACTCTTAAAGATGGTGAGGACATATACAAATTCTGTTTATCTTGGCCCAAAGTGACAGAGGACATTGAGAAGAAAGTGAAAGAACAAGAAGGAAAACTGTCAAGTTTATCTCAGAATTTTGATCCCCTTACTACCTCTCTGGTGAATCATGAATGTCAAGCTATTGCTATAATAAATGAAATTAAAGAACTAGTTAAGGAGAAAAAGAACATAATGGATAGAATGGGTGAGCTTAGAGGGATAATCATCCCTAAGTTAGAGACAATGCATGATGCTTTGACAGAGGCACAAAATACAATCCAGACCAGTGATCCAACAGACTTAAAGAGGGCAGAAGCATATGCGTTTTTGTTAAGTGGACACATCTCCATTTTGGACAGAATGAAGAGGAGTTGGGCCACAGAAATCATCCAGTTGAAGACAACCTTTGCAGATATACTTAAGTATATGTAAGTATAACATATGATTTATATATACTTATGTGGCCATGTATAGAATATTTTTTGCAAAATTTTGGTATGCGGATTCCGCCCTTTGCCATTGATGTCAAAGGGGGAGTGAAGAGTAGTGAAAAATGTGGAGTCCAGCTAAGGGGGAGCTCCAGTAAAACAGTGCAAAAGATAGAGCATCAGCCAAGGGGGAGTTATTGCAACACTTAGCCATTTTTCACTAAGTGTTGCCATCAATGCCAAAGGGGGAGATTGTTGGGAAGAGACACTGTGTGGCTTCATAAGTGTTGTCATAGATGGCAACAAAGTATATCCCACACATCCGCAGTACATAGTATGCATATACCAAAAGTCAAATTGAAGATTATTTTGGTCCGGTGAACAAGAACAAAGTATGTAACAAGGTCCAACAATCAGGTTTGGATCTCTCAGATGGTGTAACTCAGTAACTTGCAGACTTGGACAAGTCAAGAGGGGTATCATGACTATTGTATTTCAAATATTTAGCGTCCGGTGATAAAGCAAGAAAAAGATATGAGCATCTGAGTGTTGGGTTCTAATCAGGCAGAGCAGACAGAGGAAAAACTGACCGGCAGAGTATCATACTTCAATCCGGATGTGTAAAATGTCCTGATCAAGCAATCTGTGATATTATACATTGTTAGCCAACATGATTTATGACTTCTATGCCTATGTTTTTGATGCGCATCACTAATCAAGCATGGATTCAGCCGACAGATTAATAACTTGCAAATATCTTAGGTGTTCTTGTTGTTGACTAAGAAGTTGTTGGAAATCCTTGATGTGGATATATATATCTAATGGATTCAAGCCTGTAAGTGTGTGATAGTGATGAGATGTATGGTTAAGTATGAAGAAAAGTAGAGACAAGTGCGAAGGTAGTAATTCAAGCTTGAAATGTGACAGAAAAGTTATATTGAGCAAAGGAAGAATGAAATGTGCTAGATCAATATATTGTACCTAATCGGAACTGAAATCCTACATGCATAGATGTTGTTCATCAGTTCAGACACCTTGGTATCATCTATAAGCATTTGTAGACTATAAGTCTCCTGTAGGCAATGGGCCTCTTGTGAGCAGTGTGCTCGGGCAGTGAGCCCTAATTGGCAAGTGCCAAATTTGTACTATTTATTCTTTTAACAGAGAATACAATCTTGGGTTAGTCACCCCGTGGTTTTTTCCCTTAACAGGGTTTCCACATAAAAATCCTTGTGTCATGTGTTAATTTCTTTTTCAGCTCTTATGATTCTCTTGTTTTGGCATAACATTAAATGATAAGTTAAGAAAAAGAAAGAAAATAGAAAAGTTATAAGATAATTGATTCACCCCCCCTCTTAGTTATCTGCATTGTTTCCAACATGCTCCCCCCACATCCAAGCCCCGCCATCAAGCATTAAATCTTGTTGCTCAGAAGATGCAAAAGTCACGATAAAGAATCCACGTGCACTGGGAAAAATCTCAATCTTACCAGCAACAAACAGATTCCAAGTCTCAACGACCCAATTGCGAAGATCGGGCAAGGAGGGCCAGAAACCATTAAACCTGCAAATCACACCTATATTATGGTAAAATTCTTCAACACCACAACTAGGGAGGTGCAAGCACAAGGGATTGGTCAGACCCCACCCAAGGGACGGTGAGCACCCAACCCAGTCATTGCCGCAAATGTATGCTGAGGACCACCAGGAGCCTGTTGGCCAGGAACAGATAAATCAAACCCAACGACAACCTGCACACCGCCTGCATCATTATTTACATTAACTGAGGGAACCCCTTCTCGTCCTGAAGGAGCACCATCCACAACCTGCACACTGCCTACATCATTATTTACATTAACTGAGGGAACCCCTTCGCGTCCTGAAGGAGCACCATCCGCAACCTGTACTCCATTCGTGGCCACTTTTAAAACATTTTATGTTAGTATTTAATAACAAAATATGTTTCCATGTTAATGATAAAGACTTCCATAGTCTATAATACTAAAAAAATTACGAAAATATTATTTAATAATAAAATATATTTCCATATTAAAAATAGACTTCCATAACTTATAATACTAAAAAAATTGTGTATAAATTTTTTTATCAATACTTCAAATTACATCTTATATTTATTTTATTTTAATATTTTTTTCTTTTTAACATAGTAATTTAAACATTTCATAATAATCAAATAATTCAATGATCAATTTTTTTTTTCTATTTGCAGTTTAGCACTCCTTGCTAAAACAGCATATCTCAAGTTTAATCTTACTTATTTTGATAGTAAACAAATTTTATTGGGTGTTGGTTTCTAGTGGGTGCTCTTTGCAGTTCGTTGGGTTTCATTGCTTTTCACTTGTACAAGGGTATTGGCCAAGGCCTAAATTTGATGGCTGTATGGCAGTATTTAGTTATTTTTTATGTAAAATACAATCAAAATTCTAGGAAGATTGTATTACATGAAAGGGTAGATTTCAGATAGAACGTCAAGATTTCTATAGAATTATTTTGATATATGTATTTAGTTTATATATAATTTTGTTTATAGTAAAGTATGTCTTAGTATTTGAAGGACAAGTTTGAGTAGATAACTGTCATGAAAAATTTGCTTGACATGTAAGATCGACCATCAAATTTAGACCTTGGTCTTGACCCTTTCAAAATCCCCACTACCCTAATCAAAAACAACTTTCATTTCTAATATGTGATGTAATTTCCTAATTACATAGAGTTGTGTAAAGAACTCCCCAACTGTATGAGACCGTGTGGATTTATTTTGAAGGCATCTCCATCAGCAAATTTCAAATCTACTAACCTCCATAAATTTCATTCATACATTTGTATTATATACAAGCTATTTGAGTGAGACTGCCATTTATTATTCCACCTTGAAGCTCGGTCCTTAGGAATGGAATTGAAGATATAAATGTCAGGCTGTTCTTACTGTAAAGAGTTCAATAAAGTAAGTCAAACATTCTATGAAGACAGTGTAGTGAAGGTTCCTTAACTTTTTTCATGTTACTCTGTCATTATTACAGAGGCTATATTTCCTAGGCTGCTTGGGCAACATGAGCACCGTTGGTTTTGTTCTACAAGTTGTTGGTTTCAGTGTTTCTATGGCACTTTCACGTTGTATGGACAGTTTTTAATCTCTGTCATGTCTATTCCTGAGCATCTCACACTTCCATGCAGAGAAATTAGCAGAGGAAGCAGCCTGTTATACACGTGGTTGTTGGGATATGTGAAGGGTGGACGTATAAATATTATCAACTATCATTAAGAGAAGGTACCCATATAGATAGAAATAAATCTGAATATAAACAGGCTACTGTTAGAGAAGGCACTGGCGCTCTTTTCTTACTTTCAGACTGACAGACAGCTCCCTCTACTCGTTCTTCACTGCAATTTAGGATGGAATTTTGTATTTTTATTCTGTTGATTTCATGGAATTGGCATAATCAATAATTGGTATGGCTTAATATGGCGAAGTGAGGACAACAAGATGGATAAAGACAATTCAATGTGCTTGTCTTTTAAATTGTCAGTGATTTTTAGTCACGAGAAAAGTTAATCATGGCACTCGACAAACTATCACCATCATAATCATTCTTGTTTCACGTCAAAATAAATTGCTTTGCTTGCACCCCTAGAATCTCTTGAATGAAATGGATACATGATAGTTTTCTATTTGCTGAAAATGGCAGCCTGATTTGAATTGTCAAGCAGTTGGAATTATTGTTGGGTTTTCATGGTATTGCTTTCCAAAACTATTACAAGAATTCCTTTCATTGTCATTTGAAACTTATATAATTAGCAATCTAGAAAATGATAAAAGGTAGTAAGAACCCAAAAAAAAAATTCATGCAAAAGAATTTTTTCTGAACGAAGTTTCTTTCTATTTAACTATTAAATTATTCAATAGTTATATATTTAATGTTTATTTTATCCAAACTGGCGAGCTCAGCTACTCGCCACAATAGTCTTATGGGGGTTTGAATGTTGGTGGCAACAACCACAATGCCACTTTTAACCAACACACTATGCATTGAATGGCAATGTTAATTTTATATTTTGTTTATATAAAAAAGTGGGAAATAATTGTCCTATTTTTTTTGGTTAAAAATCCATTTTTCACTTGGAATCCTTTAATTTTAAGAATAGTTAGGAGCTTTGAATGTAAAT
The DNA here is from genome assembly GCA_027924645.1 of Cunninghamia lanceolata. Taxonomy (NCBI): domain Eukaryota; kingdom Viridiplantae; phylum Streptophyta; class Pinopsida; order Cupressales; family Cupressaceae; genus Cunninghamia; species Cunninghamia lanceolata. Next base: position 828,428 of record BSBN01001277.1, on the reverse strand, counting down.
TGTAAGAATAGTTAGGAGCTTTAAATGTAAATTGTAAGTAGTTCTAAACTCCAACATAGATAGCCCTAGATTAAATTGTACTATTGCACATTGTAGAGATGACAAGTGTTTTCTTTGCACTTTTCCTTTTTGTTTAGCACTTCTTTTTAATATTTTTGTTTAATAAACATGATAATGACTTTTTTGACTGTTTGGCACACAAACAATACCTAAACCCACATCTCAATCACACTTAACCTCATTCAAACTGAAGCATCCAACTCTACTCTAGTCCCCAACATTCCACCTTTGTGGATGCCATCATGCCTGCAATGGCATTCGCAACCTTCAAATGTTGATTTTTCTATTTTGAAGTTGTTATGTCAAAAAAATTGGGGGCTTTTTCTTTTTAAGGTTTAGCTCCTGGGTCTTTCGATTGCATTTAGAGCATCTTGCATGATAATTCAAACTCCCGATGACAAAACCCTTAAGCCTTGTGATAAATGGGACCTAAGAGGGACTATTTTGATGATCTCGGAACAAAGACAGGGGGGTGAACTTGGGCGCTAGCGCCCTAGTCCAACCTTATTTTGGGTCTGCCCTAAATTCAAATGTCAAGTTTGTGGCCATTATTTGGGTCCCAAGCCGACATCATAAGTTTTAATTACGAAATTCTTGGCAGAAATCTTTGTAGTTGCATAAATAAGCATATGTAGGTTATCATTTAGAAACTAGAAGAAACTTGTGATTTTCATTGTGTTGCAGAGCATAGCATTGTTATTGTGTTTGTTTTTGCAAGTTGGATTACATCTTCTCATCATGGCATTGAAGAGCATCTTCCTTCCATGAGAGCTTCATCATCAAGGTGACATCTATTGTGTTTTATTATCATTATCATTTAGATTTTGCCTCTATCCCACAAGGATACGCACTCTCTTTAACAACGGTGTTCGGAAGACTTGAATGTCTCCCTGGGGCTTAACCGAGGCAAGCCTCTAAACACCACAATCCCCTCCCACACTCCTTGTGATTGCAGGTTACAAGTATTGGATATGAAGAAAGTAGAGTTGCAGGGAAAATTAGAGGACATTGAAGATTCAGGATCCAAAAAGAAGCGGACACTGTGCGAGATTTTGGTACACGGGTGCTATCAACATTATCCTCTGGGTTTGTAGAGCTCCCGACATCTGGGAGAAGATTCCCTAGTGGACTAGGGTGCCATCAACAGTGTCCTCCGCATCTGAATTGCCAAAAACTAAGGATATAGTGGAAATCAGTGTCAGAAGGAGATTGGGATTTCACAGAAAAAACTTGTACCTTGGACTTGGGCGCCATCACCATTGTCCCCAACATTTCCATTTTCTGGACTATGAAAAATAGTGAGTTAAGATTCTCAGCCCTTTGTCTTATTTCAATAGCATATGTCGTAATTCGTAGATTTACTTGTACTGTTTTGCTTAAATTAGGGTTTCAAGAGCATAAAAGCATTAATTAGAGACATTGTGTGACAATTTCTAAATTTCCCAACTTTCCCTTGTGGCAACCCAATTGATAGGTGACTCTCCTCTCATGTGGAGAGGCAGCTCGGTTGAAAAGCCCTTGGAATGTTTAGTGGAAAGGAGGATTCAAGCTAAAACCCCCATACAAAACCAAAACAACAACAACCTCTTTTCCCTCCTAAACATTTTGGTGAACCCGTGTTTTTAAACTTTTTGGCACCTTGTTGGGTGTTGTTTGACAAATTTGCATTTATTCATTCTATTGCATTTGAAATATTACAAAAAAAATTAAAAATTTTGAAAAATTGGCATATTAGGCTTACATTTTGGTAAAATTTGAATTAATTGGCATCTAATTTAAATTAATTTCTGTTATTTGCATTAGATCTGATACAAAATACAAAAATTCATCATTTACAATTCATTTCATTTGCATTTGCATGCTTGATTTGTTAGAAATTGCTTGAAATTTTCATTTTTCATGAAAACCTAGTTTTGCATGAGCTAGGGTTGTAGTGAAAATATTGTTTTAGATTTTACTACCTTGTTAAAACACTCATTAGGTCTGATTTCTAATTGTAGTGTTGCATCATAGTGGCCTCCTTGAGAAATTTCATGTCTAGGGCTTGAAAACTTGCATTTTTCACTAGATTTGGCCTTATCATCTTGTTAGATTTTCACTCCAATCATGTTGGAAGGGATTTTTTGTACTAATTGGATTTTATTAGGGTTATTATCTACTTCACCTTCTCAATTTCCTTACAACACCCTTTCTTTTGGGCTTTTGCATTAAAATTTTGTGAAAATTTACATATTTTTGATATCTTTGCACTAGGGTTTGATCTAGAGTGGCACTATAGGCATGTTGTAACAGATTTTTTGTCATTAGGTGGCTTTTATTACTTTTATAAGTTGTTTTCCATCATCATTTTCCTTACAACACCTGTTGCCCTACTCTTGCATTGAGATTTGGTGAAAAATCGCATATTTTGGCCTATTTTCACTAGGTTTTGACTTATCGACTCTCTAGAGTTGTTTCAAAAGAGTGTTGTGAAATCTATTTTTGCATTAGTGGGATTTTTTTAGGCATATCATGTGCTTTCCCTCTTGAAAATCTTTACTACACCTCTTCTTTCACTTATTTTCATTGAGAAAAGTTGAAAAATCAAGCATTTTTGCCCTAAAACATATCCTACTCCTGGGGTTTATTCTATTAGTCTGTGCATGCTATTGCATGAGTATTATAACTCTCTACCCTAATATAAATATCCCTTTAAGAAGAAGCTTAAGACTCATGGGATCTAGCGCCTTGGAAGAAATCGGTATTACTACCTCTGAAAATCCATTGAGCACCTTCTTTACAAAAGGAGAGACACAAATGTTACAAGATACTATACCTATCACAAATACAATGGAAGAGAAAACTTTTCATGATGTTTATGATGCTATCGAGGTGATCGCACATGTATCTGACGAACAAATAGATAAACTTGATAAAGAGTTAGCCGATTTTCAAGCATTTATAAAAAATAAGATAGCTGAAGAAGCTCTTCCTGCAATTCATAACATAAGAGAATTGATAAAAGAAGGACAAGGTTGTGTTAATGAGATTTGTGGTTTAGCACATGTTGTACAAACTAATATTATGTTAGTGATTGAATGTGCAAAAGTGATCAATAACACATTGTCACTGTCTCATACGCAAGTATCGGTACCTATACCGATGATGGGAATATCTACATTTACATCAAATATTTTAACTAATGCAAATGCTTGTAGTAACGCTACCACCGGTATTGGAGTATCTAATTGAACTAATCCACAAAATTACAAAGCTGTCAGATTCAACTATCAAAACCTTTTGGTGCAGGAGCACCAAGGGCTCGGAGCCCATGTATATACTACACATTTTTGGTGTGATGTGAAATTTTCTTATAATTGCATTTTGGCGTGATAAGCCTTGGCGGAAAGAAGTTTTTGCTTATCCAAAGTGGGTCATCGGTGTGAGCCTTGGCATCGGGCTGAGGAAATAATCGTGAGCCGACAGTGTATCATCTCACCGATCGGGGTGATAAACATCGAGTTTCACCGATGTGGAGTTGGCCGAAGGCATCGGCGTGAGCATAAGCATCGGGCTGAGAAATTTATCGTGGGCCGACGGTTGAAGGTCATACCGATCGGGAAGACTGTGGTGAGGTGTCGCCGACAAGAAATATCGGCGTGAAATGCACCGTCGGGGAATTTGTTAGAGGCTTCACCGATAGTACTGGGTCAAGCCGATAGAAGGAGTGCATCGGCGTAAGTGTTCCCATCGGCGAGGTTGGGAAATGTTTGACCGACGGTATTAGTCTCGCCGATAGTGCAGTTTGAAGGAGCCTTTGAGGCCATCAGAGTAAGTATGTATATCGGAGGACAACGGAGGAGTCACCCCGACAGTATAAGTCTGAGCGATGGTTTCTAACCATCGGAAAGAATAGCATATCGGTGAAAGAAATTAGGAGGTGGCCGATAAGAGAAGTGTTGCCGACGGTAATGGGAATATCTATTTCGGTGAGATATGGATGTGATCTTGCCAATAATGAAAAATGCACATGTTTAGGTGATGTATGGGCCTTGCGATGGAATTTTAAAAGCTGAATCGACAGTTGGAATACCAACCGTTCTGGAATTGGAACCGTCCTGTAACAGACATGGAATACTTATAAAATGCAGCATTCTTTCTGTATGAGGGGGAGCAGAAGAAATGAGAAAAAGATTTCAATTTGAGAAGCATTCTAATGTAAAGGCAATTTTTGAATAAGAATCAAATTCAATAGTTCGATCATTTGAGTATTTCTTTTCTGTTTTCAGTTTACTATTCTGAAGTAGATTAGTCCTTTCTGTTTCTATAGTTTTGTTCTCTTTTGCAAACCATGACTCTATATTGATGATGCCTCAAGTTCCATTGTACAGTATGGAGGCCATCTTGCAGAGCCATGTTTTTTGTTTGTTTTTCTTTTGTGTGGTGGTCGGATTGCCGGCTAGAGGAAATGCCTACTTGTTCTAGGCGAGCTCAGTGAGGAGTCCGGCTAGATAGACAAGTAGGATAGATAGATTTGCAGAGGTGGAAAAGTAGAGAGAAAGAAAGTGAGCACCAAGCAGTCCAGACCCTTGAACAGAGTGAGAAGGGTGGGCAACGGGCTCAGAAAGTTATGTGCCATTGAGGCAGTATCTGGGAAGCAGTGAGGACAATGTATGTGTCCCACACCAAGCAGAGAAGTAGAGTTTTCCATCTCTGCAAGGAGTATGTCTTTAGCACTTTGAATTGGTAGGAAGGCTAGTGTTGTCAACAGTCTTGTACACCTACAGGATGCAGAGCAGGCAGCCTAGAGTCCTCCCTATCAAATTGGTATCAGAGCAGTAAGATTTGGGTTATTCCTAGATAGGAATAGAAGAGTTGTATGTCATCACCGAGTTCAAGTGAGTCTGTTAGTTCATCCAAGAAAATGGTGACTAATGCAGAGTTAGCAAAGAAGGTTGAAGATCAAGAAGAGGAGAATAGACTCCTACAAGAAAGACTAGCAGAAATGGAGAGTAAGCTAGGCTTAATGTTTCAAAAGACTGAGGAAGTCAGCCAGAGAGTTAAATATTCTGAGGATAAGGGAAAAGGTGTATCTGTAGAAGATGAAGAGCCCACACCTGATCCTAAATTGGAAGAAGAACCATTCTTGAAAGCTTTGAAAGCAATGAGTGGTAAAACATTGGAAGGAGTACCACTTTTCAGTGGGAAAATGGACCCAGATTTGGTCATGGAGTGGATAGAAGGACTTGAAAATCACTTTGAATGTGATGGTGTAAGCGAGGCACAGAAAGTAAAGGTGGCCAAATCCAGACTCAGGGGAGCTGCCTTAACCTGGTGGAAATTTGTGCAGACTGAAAGAGCAAAAGAAGATAAGAAGCCCATAGCTACTTGGGATGGAATGGTAGCTAAAATCAAAGAAGCATATATGCCAGAAGATTATGAAATACAGCTGCACAGGAAGAGACAGAATCTGAGACAAAAGGAATTAGATGTTAGTGCATACACTGAAGAATTCCAAAATCTATGCTTAAGGTCCAAAGTAATGGAGGATGAAAGCATAAAGGTAGCAAGGTACCTTAATGGTCTGAAGTGGAATATACAAGAAGAAATCAGTTTATTGTGCCCTACCACAGTGCAAAAATGCTATCAGCTAGCACTGAAAGTGGAGGAAAAGAATAAGAGGAAACAAGACTCAAATAGCAGAGGAAGAGGAAGAGGCAGAGATAACAGAGGACACAGAGGAGGTTTTGGTGGAAGAAATACTGACAATAGATCCCAAGCAGAATCCAAACTCACAGAGCAGAGTGGGGAGTCAAGTGGTAGAGGAAACCACAGAGGAAGAGGGTCTAACAGAGGAAGGTCAGGAGGATCAGGCAGAGGATCCTATTTCACCAACATGAAGTGTTACAACTGTGGCAATCTAGGTCATCCAGCATATAGGTGTCCAGAAAAGGCCACATCCTCTTCTCAAGGAGGTGATAAGAGAAATCACTATGTCCAAGATAATGCATCCAGCAGCCAGTCACCTGAGGTCAATCTAAACTCAGAAGATGGAGAGAACCTGATGATAAGGAGAACATTGATCAAAGAACCAGTGAAATCTGAACCAAGCCAGAGGAGAGCACTATTCAGAATCAAGTGCAAGATTTTGAATAAGGTATGTAAAATTATCATAGACTCAGGATCCACTGATAATATTATTTCTGATGAGGCAGTTAAGAAACTGAATTTGAAAAGAATTACTCATGCAAACCCATATAGAGTCACATGGTTGAATAAGGGTCAACATGTGGTAGTAAATGAACAAAGTTGGGTAGAGTTTAGTATAGGTGGCTACAAGGATAAGGTATTATGTGATATACTACCCATGGATGCATGCCATCTCTTATTGGGCAGACCATGGCAGTATGACCGAAAAGCAGTACATGATGGTGAGAAGAATGCCTATTCTTTTCAGAAGGATGGTGTCACCTATAAGATTCAGTCATTGGAGGATGAAGATGCAGTTCAGACAAAGAGTCCTAATATCTTGGTTGTGAGTGGAAAAGAGTTTCTGAATACTCTTAAGGAAGATGGTATTGGTTATGCCATCATAGTGAAACCAAAAGGAGGACAGCAGGGTAAGAAGACAGAGATTCCCAAAGAAGTGCAGCCTATACTGGAGAAGTATAAAGGCATAATCAGTGATGGTACACCAACCACATTGCCTCCACAGAGAGCAATAAGCCATCAGATAGACCTGATTCCAGGAGCATCTTTGCCAAACAAGGCACCTTACAAGATGACTCCAGATCAGCACAAAGAGATTTCCAGGCAAGTGCAGGAATTGCTAGATCAAGGATTGATCAGGAAGAGTATTAGTCCTTGTGCAGTGCCCACAGTGTTGGCACCCAAGAAAGGAGGATCATGGAGATTGTGTACAGATGCCAGAGCCATAAACAAGATAACTATAAGGTATAGATTCCCAATTCCCAGAATTGAAGATCTCATGGACTGTATTGGAAAAGCAAAGTATTTCACCAAGATAGACCTGAAGAGTGGTTACCACCAAATAAGAATCAAGGAAGGTGACGAGTGGAAGATAGCCTTCAAGACCACAGAAGGACTGTATGAATGGCTTGTTATGCCATTTGGTCTATCAAATGCACCCAGCACCTTTATGAGACTCATGAATGAAGTCCTAAAGGATTACATTGGTAAATTTGTTGTTGTTTTTCTAGATGATATTCTCATTTTTAGTCAGACCAAGGAAGAACATCTAGAACATGTAAATACTGTTTTGCAAAAATTACATGATGAACAACTAACCATCAATCTGGAGAAGTGTGAATTCATGAAGCAGGAATTGGTATACCTTGGTTTTGTGATGTCCCAGGGAGAGTTGAAGATGGACAAGTCCAAAGTAGAAGCCATATTGAGCTGGCCTACTCCCAGAGCAGCCACAGAGGTGAGAAGTTTTCATGGCTTAGCCTAGTTTTACAGAAAGTTTATCAAAAATTTCAGTGGAATATGTGCACCTATGTTGGATGCAATTAAGGGTGGAATGAAAGCAAAATTCAGATGGACACCAGCTGCAAATAGAAGTTTTGAAAGGTTGACGAAAGAGGTAGCAACACAACCTATTTTGTTGTTGCCTAGTTTTGATAAGCTATTTACTATTGAATGTGATGCAAGTAATATAGCTGTAGGAGCAGTGCTAAATCAGGAAAACAGACCTGTAGCCTTTTTCAGTGAGAGGCTGAATGAAGCAAAGAGTAAGTACTCTTCATATGACTTAGAGTTGTATGCTCTAGTCCAAGCATTGAGGAAGTGGAGACATTATCTCCTACCTAAAGAATTTGTGGTCTACACAGATAACCAAGCTCTGAGTTTTCTGAACTCACAGGATAAGTTAAGCAGCAGGCATATCAAATGGATGGAGTACCTACAGTCTTATACCTTTACAATTAAGCATAAGAAGGGGTAGCTAAACAGAGTTGCAGATGCTTTGAGCAGAAGATTGCTCACAGTGCAGGAAGTGCAATTGAAGAGCATTGGGATTGAAGATTTCAAGAATCTTTACCAAGATGATGAAGATTTTGCTGAGGCATACAAGGTATGTCAAGATTTTGAGAATCACTTTCACAGTGAATTTGCAGATTTCACCTTACAGCAGGGATTGCTATTCAAAGGTGGACAATTATGTGTGCCAAGAGGATCTATGAGAGAAAATCTCATACAGGAGAAGCATAATGGCAGTCTGAGTGGCCATTTTGGTCTGAACAAGACACTGGAGCTAGTCCAAAGGTTCTATCATTGGCCACGGATGCACAGAGACATCAGAAGGTATGTAGAGCAGTGTACCGTATGTCAGAAGGCCAAGGGAACCACTTCTAATGCAGGACTGTACCAACCCTTACCCATTCCTTCCAGGCCATGGGAATGTGTAAGCATGGATTTTGTAGTTGGTTTGCCTAAGACTAAGACTGGTTATGACAGCATTTATGTAGTTGTGGACAGGTTTAGCAAGATGAGCCATTTCATTCCCTGTAAAGTGACTCATGATGCCAGTCATATAGCACACTTGTTTTTCAGAGAAGTGATCAGAATTCATGGACTTCCAGCAAGTATTGTGTCTGACAGAGATGCTAAATTCATGGGGCATTTCTGGAAAACATTGTGGCAGAGATTGGGAACAAATTTGTCTTTCAGTTCAGCATATCACCCACAGACAGATGGTCAGACAGAGGTGGTAAACAGGACATTGGGCAACCTGTTAAGGTGTATAACCAAAGAATATGGACATAGTTGGGATCTTGTCATTCATCAGGCAGAATTTGCCTATAATGACAGTGTGAATAGGACTACTGGTAAGAGTCCATTCGAAATAGTCTATGGAATGCATCCCAGAGGTATATGTGAGCTCGGGATTATGGGAAACATGGAGAACAGAAGTGGACATGCAGAGGATTTTGCACAATCCATGAAAGAAGTGCATGAGCAGGTGAAGAAAACCTTGACAGCGAACACACAGAAGATCAAGGACAGAGTAGATGCCCACAGAAGGGATATTCAGTTTGAGGTTGGTGATCTGGTTATGGTACACTTGAACAAAGCCAGAATGTCGAAAGGCACACCAACCAAACTGCAGATGAGGAGAATTGGTCCTTGCAGAATCCTGAACAAGTATGGTAACAATGCATACAGAATTGAATTGCCAGAAGATTTGGCAATCTCACCAGTGTTTAATGTCCAAGACCTGGTGCAATACAGGGGTCCTCAGTCAGCAGCAGATGGATCCATTTCAGAGAAGGAACAGACAACAAAAGATGTGACTTTGCCGTTAAAACCCAAACTGCAGGCAGAGAGAATACTGGATTCAAGAGTGCAGAAGCAAACCAGACATGGTGTCTACATGGAGCATTTGATCAAATGGAAGCAGTTGCCTGAAGCAGAAGCTACCTAGGTTGCAGAGTCAAAATTTAAAAAGAGGGGCATTGATTTTGCCTCATTGTCACCGAAGGTGACTTGACTTCTTCCGCACAGGGGGAGTATGGTGCAGGAGCACCAAGGGCTCGGAGCCCATGTATATACTGCACATTTTTGGTGTGATGTGAAATTTTCTTATAATTGCATTTTGGCGTGATAAGCCTTGGCGGAAAGAAGTTTTTGCTTATCCAAAGTGGGTCATCGGTGTGAGCCTTGGCATCGGGCTAAGGAAATAATCGTGAGCCGACAGTGTATCATCTCACCGATTAGGGTGATAAACATCGAGTTTCACCGATGTGGAGTTGGCCGAAGGCATCGGCGTGAGCATAAGCATCGGGCTAAGAAATTTATCGTGGGCCGACGGTTGAAGGTCATACCGATCAGGAAGACTGTGGTGAGGTGTCACCGACAAGAAATATCGGCGTGAAATGCACCGTCGGGGAATTTGTTAGAGGCTTCACCGATAGTACTGGGTCAAGCCGATAGAAGGAGTGCATCGGCGTAAGTGTTCCCATCGGCGAGGTTGGGAAATGTTTGACCGACGGTATTAGTCTCGCCGATAGTGCAGTTTGAAGGAGCCTTTGAGGCCATCGGAGTAAGTATGTATATCGGAGGACAACAGAGGAGTCACCCCGACAGTATAAGTCTGAGCGATGGTTTCTAACCATCGGAAAGAATAGCATATCGGTGAAAGAAATTAGGAGGTGGCCGATAAGAGAAGTGTTGCCGACGGTAATGGGAATATCTATTTCGGTGAGATATGGATGTGATCTTGCCGATAATGAAAAATGCACATGTTTAGGTGATGTATGGGCCTTGCGATGGAATTTTAAAAGCTGAATCGACAGTTGGAATACCAACCGTTCTGGAATTGGAACCGTCCTGTAACGGACATGGAATACTTATAAAATGCAGCATTCTTTCTGTATGAGGGGGAGCAGAAGAAACGAGAAAAAGATTTCAATTTGAGAAGCATTCTAATGTAAAGGCAATTTTTGAATAAGAATCAAATTCAGTAGTTCGATCATTTGAGTATTTCTTTTCTGTTTTCAGTTTACTATTCTGAAGTAGATTAGTCCTTTCTGTTTCTATAGTTTTGTTCTCTTTTGCAAACCATGACTCTGTATTGATGATGCCTCAAGTTCCATTGTACAGTATGGAGGCCATCTTGCAGAGCCATGTTTTTTGTTTGTTTTTCTTTTGTGTAGTGGTCAGATTGCCGGCTAGAGGAAATGCCTACTTGTTCTAGGCGAGCTCAGTGAGGAGTCCGACTAGATAGACAAGTAGGATAGATAGATTTGCAGAGGTGGAAAAGTAGAGAGAAAGAAAGTGAGCACCAAGCAGTCCAGACCCTTGAACAGAGTGAGAAGGGTGGGCAACGGGCTCAGAAAGTTTTGTGCCATTGAGGCAGTATCTGGGAAGCAGTGAGGACAATGTATGTGTCCCACACCAAGCAGAGAAGTAGAGTTTTCCATCTCTGCAAGGAGTATGTCTTTAGCACTTTGAATTGGTAGGAAGGCTAGTGTTGTCAACAGTCTTGTACACCTACAGGATGCAGAGCAGGCAGCCTAGAGTCCTCCCTATCACCTTTACCCTAGGGTGTCTTCATATCACTCTCAACCACCCCTTCAATCTGCTTATTCTCAACCATTTTCCACCTATCGCTATGTCCAACCACCACCCAATTATTCACAACCTCCACTTGTCACTACCCATGCTCAATCTCCTCCACATTTTGGTTCCAATTCCTCACCGCAAACTACATCTCCTAATGATGCCATCCTAAATCAACTTTTGCAAGGCATGACCTCTTTACAACAAAAAGTGACAAGCTTGTCAAATGCTTCACAACCTAATATACCGACTTACCATACTCGTAATCCCCTATCCTATGCAATCTTGAGAACTCTTATGCCTGAGAAGTTTGAAACTCCTCTCTTTGAAAAATATGGTGCAAAAGGTGATCCTAATACTCATGTGGCAGTGTTCATAGCTATGTGTAGTGATTTCTACTTTGGAGAGGACTTGTTAGTAAAGCTTTTCCTGCGATCTCTCAAAGATACATCTTTAGAATGGTTTTGCTCGTTACCTCTAAATTCAATACATTCTTTTTCACAATTAATTGATCAATTTCTACAACATTTTCAAGCAAACATCGGACCCCAAGTCTCTCTGATTGATTTGGTTCATTGCAAGCAAGGTCCAAAAGAAAAGTTGACTAAGTTTATTAGCCAGTATCAAGAACTCTATGCACAAATTCAATATCAGTTGAAAGATGACGATGTTCAGAAGATATTTATAACAAATTTACAACCTAACATCCATGATAAGATCCTCTTGAAGAAGTATACTTCTTTTCAACATTTATGTACTGCCCTTCATGACTACCAACTTTCTTCTAGTCAGTATGAAAATCAAAACTCATTGGCTCAAGTTGGTCAATCCGAGGGTGGCTCATCACAAAGAAACTTTAAGAGAAATAATAAGAGTTTCATCAAGGTTAACGGACCGAATTCAAATCACTTTACACAAATATCTACTATCACTAATCCAAAAAAGACACAGTATCAACAAAGAAAGTTTACTCTGATATCTGAGTCCTATCATTCTATCATGAATCAAGCACTGAGTAATAATCTCTTGAAGCTTCCCCTAATTAAACCTGTGGATCCTAACAGAGTGCAAGAACCTTATTTTGATGTTAATGCCTTTTGTCACTATCATTGGACATAAGGACGTGATACTAAATGATGTATGCGTCTTAAACATGAAATACAAGACCTCATCGACTCGAATGTTATACAGGTATCTGGTGTGAATGATAATGGGAATAAGTCGATTGCTCCACCGAGTCAAAATTTACAGATCTTCACTAATCCTTTCCCTAAGCATACTGATAACAATTTGATGGAACAAAATACACTAGAGATAGAAGAGGACTATTTAGATTATGATGAGATAGTTGCTACAATTGAAGTGGATAAGGAAAATACTCAAGTATCACCTCATCCACGAGGAAAAGGTATTTACTCCAAAGTTCCTCCTTCGTTATTCCTTCAAGGATTGGGAGACAATCAACATATATCAAAAAGACAAATGGACAAACCGAAACAAGAGATTATGACAATAGAAAAGGTTGAAACAATACAAGATAGTCATTGTCGTTACGATAGATAGAACCAACAGAACAAGAGACATAAAAATTAGAAACGAGCAAGACGTTTATCATCAATTGGAAATAACAGTGGTTCTCCTCCTCACAAGCAACAAAAGATTTTACATAAACAAGGAAATGATGAGAAAGTACTGTATACACCTAAAATTGGCATGACTCTACTTAAATAAATATTTTAAATATTTATTCCATCACCTCACATTCTTCTATCAATAAATAAATAAATTCATTTATTTATCTGATTCATTTCCCCTCATTTAATTAAATAAACGCATTTATTTAATTAATTAAATTCATATACATCACCTTCATTCTGCTAAATAATTAAATAATTTTAATTATTTAATTAAAACCTTTCATTCTTCCAAATTTAAATAAAATGCAAATTTTATTTAAATAAAACCTAGAATATCCACTAAATAAAATATACTTTTATATTTTATTTTATTCTTCAAAAATCTCCACAAAATAAAATATATTTCTATATTTTATTTATTCCTCTCAATTATCTACAAAATAATTAAATAAAATCTTTTTATTTAATTATGCCTTCTTATCTTCACAAAAATCATTCTTATCTTCCAAAAATACTTTCCTCTTGTCACATAAAAGCAAAAGCTGAGTTACAAAAGCAAAATCAGTTTTAAAGCATCTTTAAAGCAAATCTTCTCTTAAATTAGAAAAATAAATTCTAAATTAAGAAAATCAAATCTCATCCTCATCAAGAGAGGAGTTAACTCAACAAGGCTGCTTTTCAAATGACATGTGTCCTTCCATTTGTTGCACGTTCCTCAACAATCCTCCTCCGTTGATCTTTCCTTTTCTTCTAAACCATTGATCTTCCCTCACCTTTTTCTATAAATACAACTTTCTTCTCTTCATTTCATATCACTTATCATTTATGCAAACTTATGCTGCAGAAAATCAAGCGCGCCTTTGGCACCCATTTTCTTAAGCATTCATCTCATCCTCTATCTAGTGTGTTGAAGCTCACCTTCAATCACACAAATATCAAAGCCATTATGTCTTTGTCATCTTCAAACAAGCAAGCGAGAAACACTTCTGAGGGCTTCATTATCAAGATCAAGGACAAATAGGCGAGCAATGGAAAACGACAAGTAAAGAGGTTGTAAGTACATTTACTTTTGTTTGTTTTAATCTTCTTTGCTTTCAACTTCTATTAATGTTTGGGTTTTATTATTCATTGATTTATTTAACCTATTTTACCCCTCATAAGTACCACATGGACTCTCTGTTAACAAGCAATAGCCTAATAAGAACCACTCAATATTCTCATACAACCTGATGGAGCATCTCTTCAAGAGGCTCACAAGTTACAAAATTTAGCGCGATTTTACTGGTAGGTAAGTATCTCTAACCCTTTACCTCTGTATTGTGTTTCCCCCGTGTTGTGTTATGTGGTGTTAGGCCTCCTAGGATGACCCTTGATTCTCTTGTAAGGTCAAGGATACTAGGAGACCGCTTCTATTGTGACCTTCTTCTATTTGTATCATCATTCTTCTATATTTCCTCTCCTCTGATTTCATTGTCGTGTGTTGTGTCTTACGGACATAGTGTTGCGATTGGTGACTTGGGGGCACCCTTATACGTGATTGTCCCTAAGGCACTTATTCTCCTCTCTGATTTATTGTTTACCTTCCTCTAGTGTTTCCACCTAGCTGGCGGATGACAAAAAACATATTATACTGATGCGGACCTAGTGTCCCTTTAGCGAGTAATCAAAAAATGGACCTAGTCCATACATGACGACGAGGTTGTTACATATTATCCGACGCTTGGCTAGTGGAATCACTCCGTTTGATTTCTCTATCTTGATGTTGATGCCGATGTTATCTTATCTTGCTAACAACACTTTAACAATATTGTTGCTCCACGCACTTTGTCTTTCACCTTGCATGGCTCTCTCATGTAGTTAATCATATGCATTGTTGTTTATCATGATTATGTGGACACTAACACCTTTCTTGCAGGAAATTGTGTGTTTGTGGGAACATTTGGCAATTGTAAAGTACATGTCACCTCTGGGGGGCATGGGCTTTGCGAGACCTCGTGTTCCCTTGTGTGTTTTCTTCCTACATTAACATGCTTGATATCAATACGTGATATCAACCACCTTAAGGTAGGGGCATATATAAGGTGAGTTGTCTGCTTTAGATGATAATAAAGCATGTTTAAACAATTTGAAAATCAATCACAATCATTTAAGCCTTCTGTAGAGGTGAGATATTGAGTATATCCTTTTATCTTAAGACCTCATCGTGAGGCAGGGATGGTGTATTTCTCGTGGAGAGTGGACATCCTGTCAATTTCAAAAGTCCCCATCACGAGGCGGGAGCAGTTCTGTGACTAACTCAACCCTTAAGTGTGTTTTCAGTGGTTGTTGTGGCAAAGCCCAATCGTCGGTGTGTGCCTGTAATGTGCCTGAGTGGTGATGAATCTAGCAATAGTTTCACTCCATCACTTGTCTGTCGTGTTTTCTTCGTGTTTGCTCCATGTCTTCCAAGTGTGTGTATGGTGTGTTTGTTCTCAAAGTGCTAGACCGGTGGCGATGAGCTCCTCTACACTTTGGTATTTGTTTGGCATGTTTGTTCTCAAGGTGCAAGATTGGTGGCGATAATCTCCTCTACACCTTGGGATTTTGTTTGGTGTGTTTGTTCTCAAAAGGTGCAAAACCGGTGGCAATGAGATCCTCTACACTCTTTTGGGATTTGTTTGTTTACTTTCCTTGTACTTGCATTTTGCATGGGAAAATCAAAAAGAAAATAATCACAGCATTCATTGTATTCTTTGTTCTCTGTGTGTCTTCAATGTTGTATTCTCTGTGTTTTGCATGACTGTAACTATCTTCTCCATGTTTTGTGTTATTTTTATTGTCTTCAATATGTTTGGCATGTCTTCTTCATGCTTGGCATGTTTGCTATGTTTGTTGACCTTACTTTAATACATGTATTGGCCTTGCGTTCATACATACATTAAAGTGGGGGCTAAATGTTATGTCAGAACAATGCACCCTTGGGGGCTTTTTCCTTTTAAGGTTTAGCTCATGGGTCTTTAGATTGCATTTAGAGCATCTTGCATGATAATTCAGACTCCTGATGAGAAAACCCTTGGGCTTTGTGATAAATGGGACCTAAGGGGGACTATTTTGATGATCCCAGAACAAAGACAGGGGTGGACTTGGGCGCTAGCGCCCTAGTCCAGCCCTATTTTGGGTCTGCCCTAAATTCAAATATCAGTTTTGTGGCCATTATTTGTGTCCCAGGCCGACATCATAAGTTTTAATTACAAAATTCTTGGCAGGAATCTTTGTAGTTGCATATATAAGCATATGTAGGTTATCATTTAGAAACTAGAAGATGTTTATGATTGTGAGCTATTGGCATACTTGTGATTTTCATTGTGTTGTAGAGCATAGCATTGTTATTGTGTTTATTTTTGCAAGTTGGATTACATCTTCTCCTCATGGCATTGAAGAGCATCTTCCTTACATGAGAGTTTCATCATCAAGGTGACATCTATTGTGTTTTATCATCATTATCATTTGTACTTTTGCCTCTATCCCACAAGGATGCGCACTCTCTTTAACAATGGTGTTTGAAAGACTTGAATGTCTCTCTAGGCTTGACCAAGGCAAGCCTCTAAACACCACAACCCCCTACCACACTCCTTGTGATTGTAGGTTACAGATATTGGATCTGGAGAAAGTGGAGTTGTAGGGAAGATTGGAGGACATTGAAGATTCAGGATCTGAAAAGAAGTGAACATTGTACGAGATTTCAGGACACGCACACTATCAACATTGTCCTCCGCATCTAAAGCTATAGAAACAGGTTGGACAGTGATAATCAAGGTTTTCTTAGCTCCCGACATTCGGCAAAAGATTCCCCAGTGGACTAGGGCGCCATCAATAGTGCCCTCTACATCTGAATTGCTAGAAATTGAGGATATAGTGGAAATCAGTGTCAGAAGGAGATTGGGATTTCACAGAAAAAACTTGTACCTTGGACTTGGGCACCATCACCATTGTCCCTGACATTTCCATTTTCTGGACTCCAAAAAATAGTGAGTTAAGGTTCTCAGACCTTTGTCTTATTTCAATAGCATCTATTGTAATTCATAGATTTACTTATTGTTTTGCTTAAATTAGGGTTTCAAGAGCATAAAAGCATTAATTAGAGACATTGTGTGACAACTTGTGAATTTCCCAGCTTTCCTTTGTGGCAACCCAACTTGATAGGTGACTCTCCTCTCAAGTGGAGAGGCAACTCGGTTGAAAAACCCTTGGAATGTTTAGTGGAAAGGAGGATTCAAGCTAAAACCCCCATACAAAACCAAAACAACAACCTCTTTTCCCTCCTAAACAGAAGTCTAATTTTCTACTTCACTTTGCAAGTCTATCACTTATCTATGTCCAAATATACCAATAAGCAAACATTATTCTTATTAAATAAGGAATTAATGAATAAATGCACAAGTAACATACACACAACAACACACGTCAAAAATTACAAGGAAGAAATCTTGTACACATAGCCAACAACAAATTTCGAGCCATAGGTTTGAGAAACTCCATTGTTGCACGTTCTTAGTTGTGCACACACACTCAGTTACTACACTTGATCATCTTAGGCATTTCTGTATATTTCCAAGCATTCACTCAATTTATTAAATTTATTTGTGGGGCTTGATCAAGGCACAAGGGGAAAGTTAGACACTTCCACACCCTAGCATAGCAAGTCCCCAAAGATTCCTACAACACCACCAAAGCTAGACAAACCATTTTTACTACAAGTATATGTTACAAGGTTGCATAAGATAGGATTGTAGTTGTACAAGACATGCTTCCAAGCTTGTAATGACAAGATTGTGCCAAAGAAGACAAGAATACATATGATGCCATCCTAAAGACAATGTCTAAGAATAGAAAGAAAAAGTTAGAATTCAGGTTCCTTCTCCTAAACTTTGACAAAAGCCATAACCTTCTTGAAATGTGAAGGCAAACTATGCTCCTCTTACCCTCCTCTCACATTTACTTCTTGTGATCAACCTCATCCTCTTTTAAGTTTTTTTATTGTTACAATTTGAAATATATTTTATTCCATTATACTTTAATTTAGATTCTAAATTTAAAAAACACTTTTTAATTAAAAAGTGTTTTAGTTCTTTTAGTGAATGTATTATTAATATTGTATATGTATATTTTGTATAATTATTGGTAATGGTTGATGTCTTGGTATTTTAAAAAATACATATTTTAAGGATATTTTTTGATTTGAAAGGGGTTTGGGCTCTTATTTTAAGATGGTTTAATAAAATTTAAAAAAATGTAGTTAATGTATTAAAATGACTTGGGTTCTTACTTTAAGGTGGTTTAATAGAATTTTAAAAATGTAGTTAATCTATTAAAATACTTTTGTTCTTTTAAAATAAGAGTCTTATTTATGTAGTTAGTTATTTGTTTTATATTGGTGTGGATGGGTTTGAAAGTTTCCCCATCAATTTAAAGATTTTTATGCTTACATGGCAACATGCATGACTTTTTTTTTAAATTATTATTTGAAAAAATGAACCATCTATTTATAAATAATTTCTCATATAAAATTTTCCCAATTCCACTAAAAATTTTATAGAGACAAAATTAAAAAATTCATAGAACTACTTTGAGAAAGTTTCCCCCACCATTTTAAAGATTTTTATGTTTACATGGCAACTTACATGACTTTTTTTTAAAACTATTATTTGAAAAAAATGAACCATCTATTTATAAATAATTTCTCATATAAAATCTTTTCAATTCCACTAAAAAATTTAAAGAGACAAAATTAAAAAATTCATAGAACTACTTTGAGAAAGTTTCCCCCACCATTTTAAAGATTTTTATGTTTACATGGCAACCTGCATGACTTTTTCAAAAATTTATTATTTGAAAAAACATGGACCATCTATTTATAAACAATTTCTCATATAAAATTTTCCCTCTTCCACTAACTAAAACTTTTTTACAGAGAAAATTAAAAAATTCATAGAACTACTTACCTCCAAAAAGTTTCTCCCACCAATTTAAAGATTTTATGTTTACATGACAACTTGCATGACCTTTTTTATAATTTTATTATTTAAAAAAATGAACCATCTATTTATAAATAATTTCTCATTGAAAATTTTCCACTTCCACTAAAACTTTTTTAGAGACAAAATTTAAAAATTCATAGAACTACTTACATTGAGAAATTTTAGCTAGCCTTTTCGATGTGACCATAATCTAAGTCTTGAAAGACCCACATAATATAGAAATATAAGTTGTTTGGAATGTTGTCGAGGTAAAGAATTTCAAACAAAACCAATAAGCCCCACCAAACCCCAAATTTCAAACTAACAATACCTATCAAATAAAAATTCAACAATTGTAAATAAAAGTCAATTTTTTAATAGTTATTAAGTATTATTAATATTAAATAGTTAAAAAGAAATAATGATGATTGTCTTAAATACAATTAACATTTATAAAACATCACCTTTATTAAAACGACTATAAATATTAAATAATATATTCAAATAATAACCTACATTAAATGATATATATATATATCTTTTTGGGTGATATATATATATATATATATATATATATATATATATATATATCACCCAAAAAGATCACATCAATTTCCAAACTGAGCCCCACCCCTTTATTGATAATCATGGGTATGAAAAGAGGCCTAATATAATACAAAACGCTAGCTTAGAAATAGGACGACAAAAAATGATATAGAAAGACACAACGCTATAGAAAGACAAAATTGCAAGTGGGGCATTAATCAAATTAGTCTCCTGCTTGGATAACGATGTTATGAGATAAGTCCAAATTATCTGGTTAACCTAATGTAAATAAAAATAAAGTTCATTTTGGAAAGTTGACCTAGAATATTTCTCCTCCATCTCCATTGTGTACAATTAAAAGAGTAGTTTTGAGT
The DNA here is from genome assembly GCA_027924645.1 of Cunninghamia lanceolata. NCBI lineage: Eukaryota > Viridiplantae > Streptophyta > Pinopsida > Cupressales > Cupressaceae > Cunninghamia > Cunninghamia lanceolata. The sequence continues at coordinate 808,754 of BSBN01001277.1, read as the reverse complement.
ATGGAGGATGACTAATCGTGGGCCCTCCACATATGTGGATTGTAATTTTTATATTTAATATAATTTATATAAATCTTCATTTCTTTTTATATGTAAAATGTGACTTTATTTAGCAATTTCATTCAAAGTTTTTGTACTTTTACATGGTTCAAGTATATTATAGACCATGTATGCTAATCAAGTAATAGATTCTTCATTTCTTTTTTATGTAAAATGTGACTTTATTTAGCAATTTCATTCAAAGTTTTTATACTTTTACATGGTTCAAGTATATTGTAGATCATGTATGGTAATCAAGCAATAGATTTAATAAATATGGTCTATTACACAAGATCTTACATATAATATTCACAACGTGAATTGAAGTATATTTAAGAATAAAACTTTTAAAATTGTGTGTATTAGTTTGAATTAATAAAGATTATAGTTGGTTGATATTGGGTAGGTTTTTACAAGAACAATAATGAATAGTTATTATTGTAATATAGTTATATCATTATCACAAAGTGAGGTAGATTTTGATTCAAAAGTTGACTAGTCTAATTAACAATAGTAATCACTACTCTATCTGTAACAATAAATCAAAAATGTTCTTTCTCTTTGCTAGAATAGTAAGTTTGAAACTGGAGGTTGATTTCCCTCTTATCTCGGTGGCGCTTGGCAAAGGTGATGTTGTTGTTGGTGTCCCTCGTGTTGGTTCTAGGTCTCGAAATGGGATGGTTGCGACTGGGGGCAACATTGATGTTATTTCTACTCTAGATGGATTTTTGAGCTATGACAAGGATGGTTGTGGCATGGATTACTCCTCTGGCTCGATTGCTACTGCACTAAGTCATAAACTATCTTATTATGAAATGGTTGGGACCTGTACTAAAAGGAATCCTTATGCATTTTGATGGTTTTGGAGGCGTTGTGTAGGAAATTGTTTCTACTGGTGCTCTGCAAACTACTACGTGATCGGGTGTGGTGCAGGGGTCGGTCCTTGCTACGTCTCATCTTCATGGTTGTGGAGTTAATGGTGGCATCAAGGATTCTCTTCATTCCTTCATGACAACGACTAGCTCAGGAGCTCATGGCCACCCCTTACCGAGTGGGATTCTTCAGCCACTACCATGTGACCGTTCTTCCCCGGTGGTGGTGTGTGGCCAAGATGTTATAGAGAATGAAGATTTGTATCTTAATCATGGGGTGATTTTTAGATTCAATGATTTATGACCTCTTCCTAATCTTCACAAATGGGTCCTCGAATCATGAAAGCCCCTTGTGGAGGGAAAGATCGAGCTCTTCCCCTATGTAACGGGATTCTTCATCGTGACCTTTGTGACCTCTAAGAAAAGGGATTTAGTGTTGGACGGCAAGGCTTGGATGTGGGGTGTGCACTCCCTCTCAATCAAACCATGGGCTTTTTCCTTCAACCCTCTCACTGAATCGCTTAACACAAGACCAATATGGGTTAGGGTCTTGAATCTCCCTCTCCAATTTTGGGAAGGTTCATGCTACAAGGCCATTAGCAATGCTATTGGTCACTTCCCGAAGATAGACTCCACTACCTCATTCATGGGACATTCTATGTTTTCAAGAATTTTGGTGGATATTAACATCTCCAAACCCCTCCATAGAAATGTAGTTCTGATGGTGGGGGAAAGGCCTTGGATACAACAGCTAGATTATGAGAGCCTCCCCATCAAATGCAGATGATATTTTTTCTATTGGTCACCTAGCCTCCATTTGTCCCCACTCTCGTTCCAAGGGTGCGGCTACTTGGTGGAACAATGCCCTTGATGATCACTTGACTATTAGCACTTTTGACTCCCCAATGGATGGATCCTCCCAAGATTATGAGCCTTCTCAGGATATAGAGTCATCTCCACCCATTCCCCCTGCGATACCTATTGGGTGCTAACGGGTGAGGTTGTATCAAACCCCTCAAATCCTCCCAAGTCCTCTTCTTTTGATCGGGTCTAGATTGCTCCTTCGTCAACAATTGCCACCCCATGTCAGGTGTGGGGAGATCCTTGCTCTAGTTGTGTCTTTGGTTCTTCCAACTTCTGGGTCGACTATGTCCCCCTCTTTGCACAAGCTGTCTATGGTTGAGGCGTCGGTTATGGATTCCCTCCTTTCACCTTGTTATGAGGATTTGGACTCGAGGTTATCCTAGATAATGGTTCAGGGAAGAAAGAAAGGACTCCCTAAAATAGTAGTTATGTCACACCCTTGGGTTAAGGGAGTAAGATTTGCTAGATTGGGACCTAGAGTTGTGTAGGTCCTTTTGTATTGCTTTGTTGTTTTGCAACAGGTCTTTCATTTTTGTATTGTGTTTTTTGTCCCATATCTCATGGTACTAGTTCTGTCTGCCTTTTGGCTACTTTATTGTACAAGGATCGGGGCCCTTACAAAATCCCTTTTTTATCAATATGAAAAAAAATAAAGCATCATAAAGCATTTGTTCTTAAAGTGAAAAGATTTAAACAACTAAACTACCAGAATAAATAGAAAACCCTTTTCATTGCAAGACAAGGTTACCTCATATATAGCTCTATAAAAGCATGTGTAGAGTGCCTACCTTGATATAGCACTCATAGTTGTGTAATAGTGGTGAAGGAAAGTGAGATCCACATTCTAGGTTATACTTGTAGCGATTCCCTAGCTCTCTTTCCTAGCCATCTTGTTGATGGCCTTAGGAGAGAGTGGTGAGTAATGAAGGAAAAGAAGGTGATCTCTCTAGGGTTCTAGTCAACTTCAGAAGCACTATTGATGGTATGTGGAATAACTTGGGACATGAATATTGAGTAATGTGAGTGAGTCAATCCTACAACGTACATGGGTATAAAATTGCATGTTATGTTTTGGGGATGAATAAATCTTTATATAAACAAATCAAGGAAGAGAGATTAACCAAATAGTCAAGCAAATTATTGTATTCTCATGACTTTTAATAAAATGGGTGACCATGCCCATGATAAGGCCACAAGTTTTTTCACAAACTCACAGCAAGGCCAAAAGGGATTCTCTAAGGAGCTAGATTTAGAGAGGTGACTTGAAAGGTGTGTCATAGCTTTGCACTAATTCATATATCGATCGTTGGGTAATAATTGGCATTACACTTTATAAGGGCTCACAAGTTATTAGTGCAGGTTTATGAAGTATGGTCAAATAACAACTTGTCTCATTTTCTTTTTCTTATTGAACAAGGATGTATTTATGTGGGTGAAAGAAGCCACCCAAGAATTTTAGAAACCAAAGAAGTAATCTTTGCCACTTAGTTGTAGCATGTTAAATTTGGTAGAGTTCAAAGCTTTGTGCATAAAAATAATTGTTTCCTTCTTGTAATAAAATGGACCATTGACATTTAAAACTCACCAAATCAAGGGCATGAATGCAACCAAGTTTAAAACAAATTTTGCTAGTTTTAATTGTTGTCATTCTACATCTAATCAAAAATTTGCATTATTACTTAATGAGACACCATGCTTCAAGGCTAAAACAAATTACGCTAGTCTTAAATGGTTCTGGTCCAGCCCTATCTCTATATGGAGGAAGAACATTCGTAAAAATTTTGTTTAAGTCTAAAATCATATATAAGATAGGAAGAAGTATGTGGTGGCTAAATCATTTTTACATAAAAAAGTAGCAAATGTATTTATGGGTGTCATATCCATTACCCAACCAAAGCAAACAAAATCAATAAATTTGAAAAAGGAAATAAGATCCTAGCACCCACCAACTTATGGAACAACTTATTAAAGATCTAAACATTGCATGGAAACAAGTTCCAATATTTTTTATTTTTGTTTTGAGATAGTGAGGTTCACATATCAATTGCATCCTCTTACTCCATTTGTCCAAGATATTACCCTAGCCATAAATCCTTTGTAAGATTCCACCATACTTCATGATCATTATTGAGTGGTTATACAGTTGTCATAATGTGATCCTAGCAACATGAGGAACAATTCGAAATGCAAGAGGAATCACCCCAATACTATGAATGGTATAGACCCAATAGTCTCACTTTTGTGTGCCTACAAAAAGTGTTTTCCCTAACTAAATGGGAATTGGCCCAAAGTGGGGACTCCTTATGTTAGGGTTACCCGGCAGAAGATATCAATTAAATGCAAATAAAGATTAAACAGAGGAATGAAAAATACACAAAAATAATAAACAGCGAGAGACAAGTTTTAACTTGGTTCACCCAAACTCGGGCTACATCCACCAATAAAGAGTCCAATATTGTTATCCGGTAAATCAAACCGATTACAACCAGCAATCCCTGCAACTCAATACCGTTGCAAATGCTACAATACAATATATCAACCAAAACCCTAACCCTTAGCCGCTTTTATCAAGCCTTATGTCAGTTACAAAAATAGGGTTTTTTTTATGTCGGGTCAGGAAAAACAAATTCGGGGGCTGCTGCCCCCGAACCCCGGCGAGGATACATAACTAGTGTACAGTACTTGTATGATCAGTCGCCACCTACTAACAATCTCCCACTTGGAGACTGATCCTGGATGACACTGCTGCGCGTGCAGCTCCCACTGGAAATAAGCACCATAGACTCTGTTGTTCTAATTTTATTGTTTTAGTCTTGAAGACCAACCGAAGCTGAAGAGGAGCTCAGCTTCTCCCTTGTCATTACCTTTGTAAACATATCTGCTGGATTTTCATCTGTATGTATCTTTTCCAGCCTTAACTGTCCATCATCCAACACCGACCAAATAAAGTGATGCCTCAACTGTATGTGTTTGGTCTTTGAATGCAAGGCAGAATTCTTTGCAAGATGTATGGCACTCTAACTATCTGTATACAAAGAACTGTTAGCCTATTGTTTGCCCAATTCTTCCATGAAAGATTGCAGCCATATCATCTCCTTGCTTGCCTCTGTTGCAGCTACATATTCTACCTCTGTGGTGGATAAAGCAACCACCTTTTGCAACCTAGAAATCTAACTCACCATTGTCCCACCTACAGTAAAGACATAACCTGTAGTACGCTGCCTGGTATCAATATCCCCTACCAAATTTGAGTCTACATAACCTGCTAAATCAATATTAGAGCCTCTAAAACATAAAAGTTTATTGGATGTACCTCTCAAATATCTGAAATCTATTTTACCGCATTCTAATGCTCCAATCCAGGATAACTCATATACCTGTTTACGACTCCTATAGCTTGTGCAATATCTAGTCTTATGCATACCATGGCATACATTAAACTTCCTACAGCTGAAGCATATGGTACCTTGGATATTTTTTCTTCCTCCTCTTGTGTCTTTGGACACATCTCCTTAGTCAATTTTAAATGATTGGGCAAAGGTGTGCTGATAGTTTTTGCATTCTCCATATGGAATCTCTACAACACCTTTTCAACATAATCAGCCTGAGATAGAGTCAATTTCCTATTCTTCCTATTTCTGCAAATTTTCATACCAAGGATTTGTTTTGCTACCCCCAAATCCTTCATAGCAAATGATTGTGCTAACTGTTGTTTTAACTCTCTTATGTGATCTATGTTAGACCCTACTACAAGCATGTCATCAACATATAAACATAAAATAATGTAGCTGTCATTATCCAACCTCTTAAAATAAACACAATGGTCAGAATTACACCGGCTGTAGCCTTGCTCAGCCATAAAACTATCAAATTTTAAGTACCATTACTCAGGTGCTTGTTTCAGGCCATACAAACTCTTCTTCAATCTGCACACCAATTTCTCCTTACCTTTGACCTCAAATCCTTGGGGCTGTTCCATGTATATCTCCTCCTCCAAATCACCATGGAGAAAGGAGTTTTCACATCTCACTGTTCCAAATGTAAATCTTCAGCAGCCACAATACTTAAAACAGTACGAATAGAAGTCATATTAACAACCGGAGAAAAAATCTCATCAAAATCAATGCCCTTTTTCTATGCAAATCCTTTTACTACTAACCTGGCTTTAAATCTTTTCTTACCTCCATCTTCCTCTTTCAGCCGATAAACCCATTTGTTTGGTAAAGCCTTTTTACCTGCAGGCAACTTACATAATTCCCAAGTCTGATTTTTCAGCAAGGAGTCCATTTCTTCTTTCATTACAAGCTCCCACTGAACCTTTGTATCGACCTACATAGCTTCATCATACCCTTCTGGTTCACCAGCATCTGTTAATAAAATAGAATACAAAGAGGGAGAAAACCTTTCAGGAGGTCTACTTAGCCTTGTTGACTGTCTAACATTCACTGGAGTTTGTGGTATTTCTTGTTGTTGTTGCGGAGCATGAGGAACCACTGGAACATCACTATTTGGAATATCATCCAGCACCACATAATCCTTTTCTTTCTTCTCATGTTGTTGCAACTGATCTTTGTACAACACCTTCTCATTGAATACAACATCCCTGCTTTTCACAATTTTCTGATTTTCAAAATTCCAAATCCTATAACCAAATTCATCAATGCCATATCCAACGAAGGTACACTTTTTTTATTTTGCATCCAGCTTGGTTCTATTTTCAGAACCTACATGTGCAAATGCTTCACATCCAAAGGTTTTGAGAAAAGAATAACTCACCTTCTTACATGTCCATACTTCCTCTGGAATACCACAACCCAAAGGAACTGAAAGACCTCTATTAATTAAATATACAGCAGTGTTGATAGCCTCTGCCCACATGTTTAAAGGTAGCCCAGCATGCAATCTCATGGTCCTTGTACGCTCCATTATTGTCCTATTCATACGTTCAGCCACTCCATTTTCCTGTGGAGTCCTTGGAACTATTTTCTACCTACGAATTCTATTAAAGGAACAATAATCCTCAAATGCTTTGCTGCAATACTCACCACCATTATCAGATCTGAGACATTTTAATCTTTACCCGTCTCGTTCTCAACCAATCTTCTCCATTTCTTAAATGTTTCAAATACATCATATTTTTGCCTGAGAAAATAAATCCAAACCTTCGTAATTGCATCATCTATGAATGTAACATAATATCGAGAGCCACCAAGAGAAGATACCTGAGCCGGTCCCCATACATCTGTATGCACAAGCTCCAACTTTTCATCTTTCTTTTGCTTCCCATCGTTTAGAAAACTCTCTTTTGTTTGCCATACACAACTTTCACAGAAATCCATATTAATACATTTCAGACTTGGTAAAACTTTCTTAGAATGAAGTACCTTCATACCTTTTTGAATCATATACCCAAGTCTGTTATGCCACAGTGTTGTCTCAAAACCTGCAGCAACTGTTTGAGTTTCTTCCTACGAACTTGCAGCAACTGTTCCTAAACCTATTTATTTTTTCTCTGTAACAGCTAAAGTAGAAGGAATAGTATGACCTATATAAAGATATAAGGTGCCTACTTTCACATCTTTTGCTACTATTAAGGCACCTTTTGAAACCTTCCAATTTTTATCAGTAAATGTAACAATGCAAACTTCTTCAGCTAGCTACCCTGCTGAAATTAAATTCCTACTGAGCCTTGGAATGTGCCTTACCTCTTGTAGTAGCCAATGATTCCCATTCTGCAACTTAATCTTGATTCTTCCCTTTCCAACAATCTGACAGGGTTCGTTATCTCCCAAGTAAACCAACCCAAAATCCCCTTGGACATAATCAAGAAAATAACTTCTATGGGGCGTAGCATGAAATGAGGCCCCTAAATCTAAAACCCATGAATCATCAGCATTATCTAGGGAAAGAATCAAAGCATCATCTTTAGATTTATTGCTTACAACATTTGCCTCCTTATTGCCTTCTTGTTTGTCTCCTTTATTCTTCTGAGACCAGCAATCTTTCTTCAGATGACCTGGTTTCCCATAGTACCAGCAATCCTTCTGTCCTCTGGATTGGGATCTCTTGTCCTTTGATTTTCCTTGTGACTTCCCATGACCTCCAGAACCTTTTCCTCTCTCCCTTGATCTACCCCCGCTTTCTACATTCAAAACATTGCCTGATGTGGATCCACCTGAGCTTTTCCTACGAATTACCTCACTCAGAATAACACCAACAACATCATCAAATTTCAAGGTATTTGAACCAGAAATAGAGTTACTAACCGCCATTACCAAACTATTCCAACTTTCAGGCAAAGAACATAATATCAAGAGAGCTCTAACTTCATCAAATCTTACATTTACAGAAGTCAATTGACTGGTAATCGTATTAAATTTATTTAAATGATCTGTCACAGATCCACCTTCAACCATTTTTAGATTAAACAAACGCTTCTGAGAAATACCTTATTTGAGCTAAGGGTTTTTCATACAATTTAGCCAAAGCTTTCATCAGACCATCTATTGTCTTTGCTTCTGTTATATTGAATGCCACCGATGGTGCCAGGCACAACCGAATGGTTCCCAGTGCCTTTCTGTCAAGAAGATTCCAATCCTCATCAGTCATTGTTGTCAGTTTCTTGGCTACTCCTTCCAACGGCATCCATAAATCCTTCTGATAGAGATAATCCTCCATCTGCATCTTCCATAACTGATAGTTCTGCCCATTAAATTTATCGACCTTCAATTTACCCTCATCTGCCATTTCTCCCACTCAACCGTGAGACTCCCACTCAACTGTGAGACCTTCCTGCAGATGATAATTGAACACAACCTGCTCTGATACCACTTGTTAGGGTTAGCCGGTAGAAGATATCAATTAAAAGCAAATAAAGATTAAACAAAGGAATGAAAAATACACAGAAATAATAAACAGCGAGAGACAAATTTTAACGTGGTTCACCCAAACTCGGGCTACATCCACCAACAAAGAGTCCAATATTATTATCTGATAAATCAAACTGATTACAACCAGCAATCCCTGCAACTCAATATTGTTGCAAATGCTACAATACAATATATCAACCAAAAAGCCTAACCCTTAGCCGCTTTTATCAAGCCTTATGTCAGTTACAAAAATAGGGTTTTTATTATGTCGGCTCAAGAAAAAAAAAATTGGGGGCTGCGCCCCCGAACCCTGGCGAGGATACATAACTAGTGTACAGTACTTGCATGATCAGTCGCCACCTACCAACACCTTATGTATAAGAATTGCCTATTTTTGTTCAACAAATAGCATTTTAAGGACATCCAATCAAAACTTTGTGTGCCCAATATTTTTCAATGTTGTTGATCATCTAAGACCTATTGTAAGGTCGAGAAGTACTTTATTTGGGAAGGATTTAAAAAATGTCTCAAATTTTATTAAAGAATGTTTAGTACATGAAAATAAAAATAGGAAAGTAGTAAATCTTTGGAATGAATTCATCCCTTCCCAGCCTCCAATCATCATAGGGAGAAGGTGTTTGTGCACTTCATTATAGGTTTATCAAAGTTAAATGGGCTGTATAGCATCATGGTGGTTACTAGTAGATTCGCCACATATGCACAACTTTGAGGTCTAGCTCATTTATTTTCAGCTCATATATTTGGAAAGGAACTCATGGAAAATGTGCAAAAGCTTCATGGCAACCCAAATATAATTATTAGTAAAAGAGATAATATTTTCTAATATATATTTTTTAGGTGTTTATGCATCATTTGTATTCAATTTCTAGGCATTTTCTTACATCATCTCCAATCATATGGATATAGCAAAACGGTTAAAAACGTTTGGAAGCATATCTTTATTGCTTTATTTCAAATAAGAAAGTTCAAAGGTCAAATTGATTTCTTTAAGTAGAATTGTGTTATAATAGTAGTTCTCAAACTTTACAAAAATGGCGCCATTTGAGGCAATCTATTAGTATATGCTACCACTTGTCACAGTCTATCCCTAAGACCATTCTGATCTAAAAGCACTAGAAGACCATATTCAACAACATATTATCCAAAGAATCCTTTGGGACAATCTAACCATAACACAAAATCAAATGAAAATAGAGGTATAACAATAGAAGAGTGAGAAATTTTTAAGTTAGGATTAGACATTTCTTTGACTCAAACCATGTAATTAGTTGTCCATCAAATGGGAGAAAGGCAACAAGTTAACACCTAAATTATGTAAGCCCTCAAAGAATTTCACAAAACTGGTAGTGGGCCTTACTTGCTAGAGCCACCTCTAATCTCTCAAAGGACGTGCAATCTTTCATGTTTATTATCTGAAGAAGGTTGTAGGTAACAAGACGTAGGTTCACACAAATCGACTAGAGATAGAAAAATGATCTTAAATCTAAATGTTGTTCTAGATCGTTGAATAAAGCAATTGCACAAAAGGGAGGTCACATTGTGTCTCATCAAATAGAATAATGTGTCAATAAAGGACACTACTTGAGAATATGAGCATTCTCTATAAGAGCATGTGCATCTAGGAAGTGTTGAGGGAACATTGTGTATTGTTGTAGGTTGCCCATAGAGCATACAATCTTTGATCAATTCATACACTAATTTCTACATTTTATCATATCTAAGTAGTGGGCTTCATTTAGAATTTGGAGTAGCCCCAACCTAATGTTTTATGTAAATAGGAGTTATATAATTAGTTGTTAGGAATCAAATTTTGTGTCATTCTTATTCAAGTGTTTTGGGAATATAGTCGTAAAGTGGATGTGCTATCATTTTAAAATTTTATTATTTTTAGCATTTGTTTCGTCTACATTTCAATTTTCTTATTTGCTACTATATCTATTTGGTATTGATAATGAAAAATGATATGTTGCTATGATCAAGGCTAAATGGAAGTAAAACTTCATGAATTGATATGATTAATGAGGATGAGAAAGAAAAATATTATCATCCTAAAATATTACAATGCAATATGGACCTTTTTAGCAAAGAATGTCATGTTTTTAGATGCATTCATACAAGAGTTGGATTGTAATTGGGTGAGTGCAATAGTGTGTCTCAACTTGGACAGGATGATGTAAACCAATGAGTTGTGGCATTTTCTATGTAGAGTGAATTTGTAATTGTTTTGAATTTAATAAAAAAATCTATAATTTTAGTTTTTCAATCTTTTTTTATTTTTTTCTACTACTTTTTATTGAGTGACATTTTACCCCATCACATGACATTCACTATACAATCTTTCTATGATTTTTTGAAATTAGATCATTTACTCCGATGTCTATGGCACAAATTTTATTGGTAATTTTTTATTGAATATTTTATTTATTAATAGTATTTGAATTGATACTAACATAAAATTCAAACCTATACTTTTCCAAGTCGCATTTCTCTTAAGCATATATATCAAAAAAAAAATTTATTTTTTTTTCATTATAACAAGGACATCCATGCAAAGAGTAGTACATTTTTTTGAAATTTCTCTAATAAAATTTGTTTTTTTCTTCTTTTTTTTTTATTCATGGGTAAACGCTTTTGACCGGAGCTATGAACCGGTTACAATTATCAGGTGGGCAGGGGGGGAGACTGGACCTCGTGACCATCTTTACCGCAATGGAATTACTTAGCCAATCGAGCCAGGGCCCCTGCCCTAAAATTTGTTTTTTTCTTAGTGTCTTAAATATGTCTTTTTTTTGTAATGGACCTATGTTTATTATAAAATTAAAAATATATATAATATAAAGAAAAACAATACATATTATACATTTTAGAAAGCTAACATTGAGGACATGTACTTGCAAAATGATATTTTCACGACTTCATTTGATCCCGCAAAGGTGACGTGAATTTTTTTTCCCATTTTGACAAGCACGAAGAAGACACCATCAGGGGTTTGATTTAAGCTTAGGGGTATTCTATCTAAAGAGGTTTGGTCTAACCCCCTTTAAATGGAACCCCTCTAAGTCTTAAATTATACATTTTTTAAGAAATTTTGATTTCAGATAAAGAAAAAAAAATCAAGATGACACACAAGTAGGACAAAGCTTTATCCTTCTACCCAATTATTATGGAATCCCATGTGGGCCCTTCACATAATTTTCTAAACTACCTTGGTTTACCTTGTATTTAGAATATTGGAAACTACCTCTTCACATAATTTTCCAAACTACCTTAGTTTACCTTGTATTTAGAATATTGGAAATTACCTCAATTTTCATTGCATTTGGAATACCAAATATTGGTTTAGACTAGTAGGTGTTATCACTAGTTGTTACCTAGAAACAACGGTAGATGACAAGAAAACTTGATAATGAATTGGTAACTAAGGGACTAAGATTATTACTTAACAAAAAAATCAATGATATATAGTTGAAAACATATTTTCAAATGTAAAACTAAAGTAATAAAGAAGATTAGTCAAGTGAACAAGAGAAACTTGGGCATTAGTTTAAAGACAAATGTTCCATTATATATGTAATAATGACAATTAAATACCTTTTTCTGTGTGTGCACGCGTATATGTGTGTACACAATGACCCTTGACAATATATTTGTACATCTATATATCAAGTCAAGCTCAAATGAAGAAGCCCCAAGGCCAAGATTTGTGACCAACCATCATTCACAACAATTGCTCCCGACCGATTCAATTCTCCTTGGCAAAACCACCACATAAAACACACTAAAACCACCACCTACAAGTAAAAATGTAATGGCAGCTCCACAACTGCCATGACACATGCAATTGCTACGCTACTATTATTGGTGGTTCCACAATTGCCACCCTCTTGCAAGTAGTAATTTTGCCACTAACAAATTGGTAACTTATTCTTCTCCATATTCTCAAGAACCTATTTCAATCGTATGTCCCCAAGGTGTCTAGATCACCTCAGAACCATCTACAATTTTGCCACTAACAAACTGGTAACTTATTCTTCTCTATATTCTCAAGAACCTATTTCAATCGTATGTCCAAGGTGTCTAGATCACCTCATAACCATCTACAACCCTGGTATACCCTTCTAGAATTTGTTACTTTGGTCTTGATTGATATTGATTTTTTTTAATAGTATTTACCAATTTTCAAGAGGCAGACTACGTGTCTTCACAAATAAATGGGAATAGTAGCTTAATAAATTGAACTTTCTAGTTTTCAAGATCCGATTTCGAATCATCTGCTTGTAGGGGCAATAAATTTTATCCCGGGCCATAAATCTTACCCCCATGTTGTGGTAGTGGACTCCAATCACATTAATGATGCCTATTATCGTAAATTTGTTGAATGAAATAGTAGGATACAACGATGAAATTTTGCTCTTAAAGCATCAAAACTGATTCAGGATTTTTTAGTAACTCTAAACATTAAGATTCCAAATTAAGAGGGTTTAGGCATTCCTTAGCAGTTTTATTTTTTTAGAAACATAAGATGAGCAAGTCCTAACAAGCTCCCATTATTTTCAACTTCTTGTATTTTATTAGTCGCCTCCAATTACTATTGAATAAATACATAGTATCATTTTTGTTTAAAAATAATATGATAATCGCAGATTAGCTACAAGATATGCGAGTGCTTTGTGCTTTAGCCTATTTTCTGACAATTCCATGGAAAATCAGAAAAGAAATTTCAACCACGAATCCATATTAAGAATTGCAACAGATTCCTATATCCCAAAGCCAATTTACATGGAAATATATCATCATTCTTACTCCTGTCCATTTGCATTTGTGTTCTACAATTTTCTCACTAATACAAACTTATTTTGCTTATTATATAAGGAAACATAAATATGCCTGTAAACATAAACATCTTAAGTCTATAGGCCAAGCCTTACACAGGGCAAAGAACAAAAAATTAGGCTAATTAGATGAAAATTTTATTTCTTGTCTATAATAAATGGCCTTTCTTTTACAGTACTAATTTGGCCATTGATTAACTAGAATGGTTCTTTATTAGACAAGGAAAGAGGATGACTAGTCAATTTAATTCAAGATTCACGGTCGTCACAATGAAAAAGCAATACATTGTCGCAAAGCAGCAGACACAAAACCCAAACCTTTCAAATTACTCTTCTACAGGCAATGAAACGAGTACACAAAGATGAAAACACTACTTATCATTAAGGGCTGATCTCCCTTGATTCGACTAATATTTATTGATTTAAAACTTACTAGGCTTGTCAAATGACAAGTGTAGATTTCCAAAAAAATGTAACAATAAAATCAAAATTTAAGAATTAAGACTAACCCTGTTTATTTGTAACTTGCAGATATCACCAAGTTCGTCTTTTTAAGGTTAGGCAAGAAGCTTGAATCCTTGTACGTTCCTACATAAAGCAGCTCATTTGTAATGTATCACAGAAGTTGTTGCATGTTCAGAGAGTGCCAAAAGTGTGAATATTTATGTCTTCTTTTTCATTGAAGGAAAAAGAAGACTCTTTTTCATTGAAGAAAAAGTTGTCTCTATTTTCTATTTTGAGTGCTTGCAATTTGTTTTTTCATTGTTGACATTTGAATACGTCTATTATTTTCTTTTCATTGACTTCATTTTTTTCTGAGACTGGAATGATAACAAAGATCCTAGCTTGGAAAGATTTTTCATAAGATAATATTTTAAATACAAGCATATAAAATAGTATGTTTTCAGAAAGTCTCTGCACATCGAACATGCAAATGATCTGCTTTATTTTAAAGAGATATGTAAGTTGGATATATTCATAATAGATACCTGTAAGCTAATGTGAAAGAGGCTAAAATTACATTGTCTGATTTTCCTTTAAACAGATACAATAAGCCCAGACACTATGTTGCCAATGATTGCATGTATTTATTGAAACTTGCATTCATATAATGCAAAACAAAATACCATGAATAGGTTATAAGGATGCATAGCCACGAGGATAATAACAATAATTACTAAAGCAAAAACATTTGGGTATATCTAGTAATCCATCTCTCCAACAGCCCGAATAGAAGTGAAAAAAACAATTATTCAAGTGTTGTACATAGTTCTGGTTCCCAATCCTTTAGGTCAAACAGTACCCCCACAACACTCATCGCCTGGTCCCTGAGGTCATGTCCAGCATTTCCTCTTCGACAAAAGATTATTAGATAAACAAATGGAAAATAAAAGATGTAGTCCCAAGATTACACACTGCTGTCTGAATGAAAAAGGAAACATGAAAAATGCCTCCCCAACCAGTGAAATGCAATCATATGTATGTGATTGATTATATTTAATGTTTGAGAGAAAAAACAAGTAATTGAGATGTCAGTGAGAGGCTCCAGATGCTTATCCCTTACATCATGCTGCATGATTCTGGATAAACGCTCACTGGTGACAATAAATCCTAATACATATAGATATATTATATAGGTTTAGGGCACAAGACATTGCATATAAGCAATCTGATCAAGAACTGTATTCCACTAAAAACAAAATAAAAAGATGGCTTCATGGCCATGCCTGCACCAAAATTCCCTTTCAAATAACAATCATTTCGTGATGAACTCTCATTCAAATCGCAAAGAGCTCAATCCCTGGATCTTAAGTTGCATCACTTTGTAGGGGCAGTCATTTTGATATCTATAAATGCTTGAAGGATATGAAGAATGAGCCAGGGCATTTGAAGTTCAATTAGACAAACAAAACCCTATGGCACATCAGGTGGAAGGCATAAATTCCTTGGAGAAAACTTGACATAAGTATCTTGGAATAAGGCTCACTCACTATGTTCTCCTCCTCGTTCGATTTTGCTGCAATGTTGGGAAAGCAAGTGGAACTGGAAGAGTTATTTTGTGGTTTCCTTTTGTTTTCTGTGACTTACAGCCTAGTTCTTGATAACGAGATACCAGATCATTCATTGTTATTTTCAAATCCTTTGCAATATCCAATGGTTCAGTTTCAAACCCATCTGCAATAAGAGTGAGGACAAGGATATAACTGCTAAGCAGGTCCTTCTTCTCTCTTGGTGTGTTTCCTTTTGTATCTGAAAATAGCTTTAAAAATTTAGCAAGTGTAACACCAGGAATTCTTGATGATTCCATCAGATGTGATGTGCCTTTGTCGTCTCTGCCATTCTCAAGCGTTGTCCTTGCCTTTAATAGCTGTTTGATAGCAGAAACTGGCATGGCCTTGAAGTTCAGAAGATGGGTTATGTATGAGAACACACGAGCAAGTCTATCCAATTGTTCGCCGCTCTGTACAAACAGCAGAAATGTGTTAAAGAGTATACAAACACCTTATATGGATACAACAATGAATAAAGGTTGAAAGCATAGTAGCCATGCAGAGGATATATTCTTCATTGAAGCAATTGACTGTTTAATGACTTGACAGAACAAGGCAAACTACTCCAAAAAAGTGGGATCACATTCAAATACAAATTCCAGATTTAAGAATAGGATAAAGAGCCAATAAACAATCAGATCAAATGCTTATGCACATTAATCCACTGATAACCCTACTCAAGGATGATAGTTAATATGTCAGGATATGAAGCGGTTAAACTTTCTAATTACATGATATACCGCATGTTAGAACAGTTAAAATAATGGTCATAAATGTAAGTTATATGTACTGATGTTACAAAAGTACATTGACATAGAAAATAAATGCACAATGCTAAAGCATAACATTATGCTCTAAAAAAGTAAAAGTAAGGGTTTCACCAATTAGCCTTGTAACTAATCATCCATTGCCAGTTGGTTGCCCATCTCTCTCAATTAAATGTATTCACTAATTTCATCTTCTGATCTAATTTCTAAATGTAACAGCGATATTCTCTTTCCATATTCTAAGTGAATCTTCTATCCCATCTATGTTTGATTTTCTCATGTTATAGAGTTGTATGTGTGATCCACAAATAACATTATGCTCTAAACAAGTAATAATAATGGAGGATTCACCAATTAGCCTTATTGCTAATCATCAATTGACGGTTGTCCATCTCTCTCAATAAAACGTATTCACTAATTTCATCTTTTGATCTAATTTCTAAATATACAGCAATCTTCTCTCTCCAGTTTTGACATGAATCTTTTATCCCGTCTATGTTTGATTTTCTCATGTTATTAGACATTTGTGTGTGTGATCCACAAATGGACCAGAAAATGTGTTCAAGTCACACAACTCCATGACGAAGAGGGTCATAACTCGAGGGGCACTTTCGATGAAGGAACCAAGTGTGTCAGGGAAGAATCAGAGATGCTTTTGGCTTCTGTGGGAAACCACCATTTCTGTCAGGGGGGCGAACATGCAACCACTGGTTCCAAGAATGTAATGTTCCCTTTTTCCAAGTGATCACCCAATGGAGTCGGCTAGCCTATTTTATTCCCGTAGGCTAAGTTGGAAGTGCAAGGGAATAATCTAATTAGTTAAATACTAAGTAATAGTAATCATTTTGGATTATTTATATTTAATTAATTAGGCTGGACCAATTTGTGGTATGAAATGATTTTTCCTTGTTAATTTTCTTTTCAGTACCATTCAATTTCCATCTACAACACAATAAGTTCATAGCTAGTTTGTTGTCCCCTACATTTTCAGTTCTGATTTTCAATCAAGACCAGCAACAAAATCAGATTCACAATATAATTGAGTTCTATTAGAGGGTCATACCTCGAGGGGCACTTTCGATGAAGGAAGCAAGTGTATCAGGGAAGAATCAGAGATGCTTTTGGCTTCTGTGGGAAACCACCATTTCTGTCAGGGGGAGAACATGCAACCACTGGTTCCAAGAATGTAACGTCCCCTTTCTCCAAGTGATCACCCAACAGAGTTGGCTAGCCTATTTTATTCCCGTAGTCTAAGTCGGAAGTGCAAGGGAATAATCTAATTTTGGATTACTTAGTATTTAATTAATTAGGCTGGACCAATTTGTGATATGAAATGATTTTTCCTTGTTAATTTTCTTTTCAGCACCATTCAATTTCCATCTACAACACAATAAGTTCATAGCTAGTTTGGTGTCCCCTAAATTGCAACTTTGATTCAAATCAAGGTAACATTTTTCAATTCTGATTTTCAATCAAGACCAGCAACAAAATCAGATTCACAATATAATTAGTACTATTAGAGCTTAAGATGGTAATCTAAATGTGTAGGAAGTTAAAGATGGGCTTGGGGCTGATACAGGAGCTGAAATGTCTACTAGAAAGGTTGATTTATCTCTTGGACATACAGTTGAATGGATACAGATACGGTATTGGATATGGATACAGCTAATTTTCAAGGCCCCAGATATGGATACAGCTGGATATGGAATTCATTAAAAACACAAATATACATTTGTCAAAAGACATGAGCATACATCTTTTCAACACAAATATAAGATGTAAGGAGGAGAACTTCCTTACTACAGAAGTAATATAAATCCCTATTACCATATTTCAGAATGTCAACAAATATAATTTTATCGTTACTACAAATATAACTATAGAATCATGTGCCATCAAAAATGTCATCACCATTCTAAAACTAGAATTCCACATCATCTAGATTCTCTGGAGAGCTAGGATGGTTGGATTTGATACAGCCACCAACCACACTCCTAGAGCCATGTGAAGATGCACCAAAGGATCCATATAAGATAAAGAAAATAATCACGTTAAAATTTTAAATATAAAAAATCTAGTGATATTTCATAGACACTAAAAAATGAATTTAAATTCAAATACAAATTAAAAATTAAAATAAATAAATATTTATATACTATATCAAATTGTTCGACGTTAACATAAACAATTAACATCTATATTAGATTTTTCTTCTAATATTCAATATTAAAATGTTCTAATATAAAATGTTAAATATCATTTAATATTTTTTACTTTTAGATTTAAAATTTAATAATAAATATTAAATATTACTCAAACAGATAAATTTGTGCGATCAAAGGCACAAGCACAAGCATGCATGAAAAATTTTATCAATGGTTTCAGCAATGGGCCTGTTGATTTCAATCCTACAGAGTTTAAAAAAAGCCTACAAAGGTCTGAGTGCGGCACAATTGCAAGCTAAATCCTCCAGGTTGGGCGCTCAGGTGAATGGTAGGGAACAATGTGAAAGAAGGTAGGTTCTATGCAAAGGCCAGATTGGAAGGAAAAAATGACATCAAATAGGCTATGTGAGAGCAAAAAATAAAGATTTTGGGCACTCTCTATTAGCATTTTAATTCGCAACTTTCAGCACAACACAAAACGGAGCTGATGTGTAGTAGAAATGCTCTTCGAATTGGAAGGGGAAGCACCCTGTAAAATAAAAGTTAACCTACTATGAACAATATGTACTTGTAATTTAAAATCTTTACAAAGTTTTTCTAGGGATTTCACATTCAAGCTCATATACTTTAAATGTGTATCTTTTTGGATTTGCCTAGTGTAAAAGGCTAAGAAGCTCTTTCAACACAAGGCAAAAGATTTTATGCTTTTTTACTAAAACTAAATTCTATAACTACACGCTTGTGTTGCCCAACTAAATGCAAAGACTGAACAAAACAAGGACAGAGGAATTAAATGACACCAAGCATTATATACTAAACACAGTCATTGCATTCAAAGCTACAAAAGGCTGACCTAACACCTACTCCAATACAAAGCTTTCAATATTTGTTAAGTGATATTTAACTCATAAAGGTTCATTAACACATAAGATAGAACACTTCAATATTAATTTAGAAGCAAAGTAGGCATAATAAATCCCATTGAATAACGAATTCTAGATTGACAGTACACTGAATAGCAATTTCAGCAGTATGCAGATGTGAGAATTACCATTAGGAATTAAGTGCAAAATAACACTTATTTATATGTTTACAAAGCATTGCATGAAAATAAATGAAAAAAATTACCCGCTACTTCTATCCTAAATAGCTTGATTGCATGAATGCAAGCTTTATTAGCACTAATTCTAATTCTAAGACCTGCAACTATCAGTTCAATGACGATAAAAATTATTACAATTCATCCTTTAGAAATCACATCTCTTGCACGGCAAAAGATCTAAAAATAGCTAACTCCTCAAAAAGTTCCTCATGCTAAAAATAGCCAATCCCAAAATATGCTTTGTTCTTTGAAAAAAATGACTGCTAAAAATAGACTTCTGCATAGACTGCTTTCAGCGATTCTAATGAAGCTTTTCACCTATTCTAATCATGGCAAATATTTTGAAGACACTTCGAAACTTTTAGTCATGATGATATGCCAAACACTCAAACTTGAGTATTCTGCCACGGCAACTTCATGCTTTATAAAAAATTTAACTCAGGTGCACTTTTTGAACCTTGGCCGCAATTCTTTAAAAGATGACAAACACTTATAAAAAGTGTGCTTTATAATTTTTAAATGCCTCGTGTTGAATCATCCAATGTCAAAAAGGTGCACCTTTTGCCTTGTTAACTATGTTGTCCAGGACGTATATTATTCTCCATGATGCCATTCCCTTTGTGCTACTTGACTTTTTCAGATGTTGACAACAAACCTTTGTTTTATCTCCTCTTGAAATATAAAAAGGTGCCCCTTTTCTTTTGGACGACTTCCTTGTGTTGAAGCGCCAATCTTCAAATGCTGACTTGGATTATTCATTTTGTCTTTTTCCTAATTTGTCTTAATGCTAGTGTCGAACTTTCAAAACTGTTTCTTTTTTTCTTTTGAATGACGATGTCAACCTTTTAAGTTGGTCGTTGATATGGAAAGAGGATAAAGCTTTTCCAAAATTGGCGAACGATTTTTTATTTTGCTTTTTCTTTTCTTTTATTCTGACAATTCGATTCCTTTCTAGAATCCGCATCCCACATCTTAGTCACCATCTATCAAGAATTTACCACCACAAACAATTTGCAAGCATTTTTTAATTCAAAATACTAGACTTTGACATGACAACATGCGATCCATGTAACACAAACATCAAGTTTCAGATTGGGCACAACACTCTCCCAAAGGATGTTTGTTGTGGAAATTGTATGATGTACTTTGGGTGTGTTAACTCTACAAATCCCTATTACGAATGTTCTGTGTTCTATCTTCATAAATTGTCTGCTTGTGAGGGAGTTGTCCCTGATTGTCAAAAGGAAAATGTCTGCCTAATAGTGGATTGAATCATATTCCCCTAGATCTGCCCTAAATCCTCCTCTAGACAAAAAAAAATCCTTTTGTTAATACGGTTGTCTAAGGGCTCAGTCCGACTGAGGAAGAGAGCAGGGTTGTGACTTATTTTTTGGGAGATATCCTATCAAAATTGCCCAAGAGATTGCAGAGCTGGCTGCCTCTGACTCAACCCTTAAATGGTTCTCAAATGATTTTGAAGATTGGTCTTGATTTGCAAATTCTTAAGCAAGAAACCTGGTGAAAAAGAATTGAATCAATGGATGTCAGATGCTCTGCTGAACTGCCCTCCCAAAAAATAATAAATTTCCTTTGGCTAATGGCTTCTTCCAAGATTTGTTCCAGATATTTCTACTTCTCTTCCCTTTCTTAAGGAAGAGCATGTCATCATTGCTGGGGACTTTAATGCTATTCTCTCTCTGGATGAAAAATCGGGAGGTATTCTGCCTCCCCCCTGTATTATGGAAGACTTTATGAACTTTGTCTCGGCGAATCAATTGTTTGATTGCCCGCCTAAGAATGGTAATTTCACCCGGTCGAACAAAAGAAAAGGATTTCTCAACATCGCAGACCGTCTTGATAGATTCCTGTTATCTCCTAATTGGTTGGTTGACTCTCCAAGGAATCTTGTTTCTCTTATCTCTCCTCTGTCGGGTTCTGATCAATTTCCCATTGAATTGAGCCTGGAAGACTTTGTTCCTCAATCTTCCAAGGTTCCCTTTAAGTTTGAATCGATGTGGTTCCAAGACAAAGCTTTTCTAGAGCTTCTGAAGTCTTGGTGGTTTAGCTCTCTATTCATTACTAGCTCCAGGATGTTTCAATTTTGTAAACGACTCCAATTTTTGAAATCTAAGATAAAAGAATGGAACACAAATCATTTTACAAATATTTTCAAAGAAAAACTGAGAATTCAGAATGAAGTTCCAGGGGTACACAGGGACACATCCCCACCTCCTCCAGCGCTGTCCCCGTCCCCAATGACGTTTCCGGGGCGGGGGGATGGCTGGGGACGTCCCCATGGCATCCCCTGAAAATCGAAAAAATTGGAAACGTCCCCGAAACTAGGCATAATTTGTGGGGACGGCTGAAAGTGTATCGGGGACGTTTGGTTGTCCCCAGGACGGTCGGGGATGTCGAAGACGTCCCTCAACCGTCCTGGGGACGGCCAAATGTCTCCCGATGGTTTTTGTTAAAAAAAAAAAAAAAAAATCGACACCACCATAGATTAAAAACTATACAATCTATTAAAATTTAAATATTTTAAATGCCAGAAATCAAAGATCTGAAACCCTAAATTAAAAACGCAAAACTCAAGACTAAAATAAAACATAAATATTAAAAGTTTAAAAGTCTAAAACAAATGCCAAACTCAGAAATGCGACGGAAGGAAGGAGAAGCGAAGCGCCCACGAGGAAGGAGAAGCGAAGCGCTGGTGAAGAAGGAGAAAGCAGCCGATTTGATCTCCATAGACGGCTGGAAGTGTAAAGAAGGGGTGGTTCGAGGGTACCTTAGCTCCAATATACTCTGCACACTTGCTGCAGCACTCCATTGGCCTTTTCTGCAACGTCTTCAATCCTATTCTGGACTCTGTTAAGGTTTGGCCCTGAAGACTTGGTGCATCATTTTCTATGGGTTCAAACTCTCTTTCTAACCATTGTTTGTAGGTTGGAGTTCTCAACTTGGTTGAAAGCTTGAGTAAGGTTTATGTTACGGTTTGAATTTGTAACATGTCTTTAGTCGTGTCTATGTTACGTTATTTGTAACATTAGCATTATTTCCTATAGTTTATGTCACACTTCAATGCTATTGTCACATTTGACATTGATTGTTCACACAGTCACACTTTAACGCTATTTTCATTTTGTTAAAATAATAAAAACTTAAATGTTCAAATAGCAGCGGTAGAGAATACTCAATACAGTGCTGAGTGAACTGAATAGTGAAAAGAGGTGGAGCCTGGAGGTGTTTGATAGTGTTTGAAACTGAAAGTTGAAACCCTCAACTTGCAAGCAGCACATAAAGGTTCTGGTTTTTCAAAAAAAAAAATTTATGAGTTTTCAGTTTTAACTTTTGTTTTTTGTTTTTTATTTTTTATTATTATTAGCCTTAGTTGGATGGTGTTTTTTTCTGAGTTTAGTGTTCACTCATTGTTCACTTTCAGCCTCTCAAATCCAACTGTCAAACAAACACAAAGTTCAAACAAAAATTTAAAAATCAAAATGAGCAGCAGTGAGAAAAATTTGAATGAAGTGAGCAGCAGTGATGAAGATCAAGAAGTTGAAATAATACGTCCTCAAAAGGGCCAAACACCTCTGCAAGTTCCGTTGGAAGTGGAACTCCAAAAGACCATTTTAAATGCCCTTCAGCCTCTCTTCAAGAATATGCAAAAGGACCTTTCAACCCCAAAAAACCATTGCTTCAATTTGCCACCAATTTGATTGGTCCTAAGGCTAAATATTCAAGGGGCACTAGGCATTGGTTGTCATATTTGCAAAACTGAATATCATGGGAGCTACAGCAGGGTTGAACATCATTTATTGGGTGAGAGTGGCCATAGGGTTAGAGTTTGTGAAGAGATAAAATTGGAAGAACAGGTTGAAATGCTAAAGTTGGTAGGAGAAAGTGAGGAAAAACATGTAGCTACTTCTACTAAGAGGAAGTGTTCATCGCAAATCAAAATGCAATCTATTGATGAACATTCTCGTTCCGATCTATCAGTTGGACAGGGACTTGGACAGCAGCATTGTGATAGTCATAGAGGCAAGAAGGCGGCTACTGATTCAGTCACAAGTAAAAAAAACACAGTGATAGGGATGATGAATATGCAAAAGCGTGAGCTAGCCGATGATTCAATGGCAAAGTTTTTTTTATGCCCATGCCATCCCTTTTCATTTGGCAAGGTCTCCTTATTTCAAAAACATGTTCAAAGATGCAATAGCAGTTGGATCCTCTTATGTTCCTCCTAGAGAACATAGATTGCATACCTCCCTCCTTGACAAACAATATTCAGAGGTGAACATAGGAATGGAGGAGATGAAACAAACATGGATTAGGACTGGTTGTTCCATTGTGATGGATGGGTGGACTGATATTCGACATCGGCCTCATTAATATTATTGTTACATGTCCTTCCGGTTCATACTTTCTTAGAGCGATTGATTGCTCTGGGAAATGTAAGGATGCTGATTTCCAGTTTGCCCTTTTGAAGGAGGCCATAGAGGAGGTTGGGTCTTCTAATGTTGTGCAGGTTGTGACAGATTCAGCTCGTGTTTGTAAGTTGGCTGGATTGATGGTTGAGAGTGCTTACAAACACATTTTTTGGACTCCATGTTGTGTACATGTTTTGAATAATGCTTTGAAGGACATTGGCAAAATAGAATGGGTGAAGGTAGCAGTGGCCGAATCTAGATCAATACAAATGTTTATATGCAATCATCAAACTTCACTTGCATTATTTCGATCCTATTCAAGGAAAGAATTTCTCAAACCAGTTGAGACTAGATATGCTAGCTATTTTATTTTACTGGAGAGGATGCTGGAGGTGCAAGATGCTCTACAATCCATGGTGGTTGCTTGAGAGTGGAAAAAGTGGGCTCCATCAAATACAGAAGAAGGACAGAAGGTGAGAGACATGGTGCTTAATGAGAGATGGTGGTCCAATATCAGGTAAGAAATATTTACTTCATATTTTTCATTTTTGAGTTTCTAACTTTTTGTTTTGCTTTTTCTTTAAATTATTAGTATTACTATTACTTAGTTACTAATAAGTTATAACTATATTACTAGTGTTAAATTCAAATTGTTAATGTCTTACTATTTTTAAATTTTGTTTGTAGATATATTTGCTCTATCATATCACCTGTTGTGAGTGTGATCAGGTATGCAGATACAGACTCTCCTAGCCTTGGAGAGATTTATGAGACTTTTGATAGCATGCTTGATCAAATGAGGCAAGCAATTAATGCCAAGGATCCTGAATTACAATTCTATGAGCAGCATATCAGGCCTATTGTCACAAAGAGGTGGAACACAATGAACACCCCTCTTCATATGGTTGTCTATGCTCTTAATCCAAAGTGGTATGCACCTAGACCTGGCCGAATGCTTCCTTCTGAGGATGATGAGGTAATGGAGGGGCTTATGGCAGCCCTTCATAAGATGTATGGCACTGAGGAGGCAACCATACTCCGAGAGCAATAGCTTCAGTTTTCCAAACTTCAGGGTCCTACATTCAGCAAACTAGAGGCTAGGACGGATAGGGCCACTATTGCACAAAAAAACCCCATTGGATGGTGTAAATTTCATGGGAAGGACACACCAGAGTTGAAGCAACTTGCTATTGGTTTGCTCTCACAGATTGCTAGTTCCTTTGCTGCAGAGAGGAATTGGTGCACCTATGGCTTCATCCACTCGATCAAGAGGAACAGGCTTACCTCAAAACGAGCAGAAAAACTAGTTGCAGTTCATAGTGCCTTGAGACTTCACGATCGGCAGACTACTGAGTATCGACAGACTCCAACAGCACGTTGGGATGTTGATCCTAAAGATGTTAGGCAGATTGACAAGGAGGTGCAGCCAAGAATGGTTGGAGTTCCATTGGATGATCCACTTCAGGCAGAGAGTGACAGTGACACAGATAGTTCTTTTGATCATGATATTGATAGCCCAAATGAGACATAGATATTAGTCTTTAGATTGTTGTATTTTGAAGTTTGAGACTTTGGGTTTAACAGTTTGAGTTAACTAAAACTTTATCTTTAATTTTGAAGTTTGAACTTTGAACTTTAATTTTAGAATTTGAACAACAAAATGCTTTAATATTGCTGTTATGAATCTTCAATCTCATGATTATCAATTTATCATTAAATTTCAATTCTATTGTTGTTTAGAATCTAGATTGCTGTGTTACTAGTTTATTGAAGTTTATACTACTGTTAGTATGGTACACTACTGCAGTCATGAATCATGATTTATTGAATATTCACATATTGATATTGTTGTTAAGTTATTAACATATATGATATCTCTATTTCATATTGATATTTTGAAAAATTCTTATATAAATACATTTTGAAAAATTCATTTATCGTCGTCCCCAAAAATTGGCCCTCGGACTGCCGTCCCCGTCCCCCCGTCCCCGAAACGCCGTGAAACATAGGAATGAACTCCTCCAGCTCAATGAATTTGTTATTTCAAATGGGATGAACTCAGATAGCTTTGAACAAGAAAAATCTCTTCAGAAGGAACTTCAAGATATCCTCTCTAAAGAGGAAATCTTTTAGAGGCAAAGATCTCGAGAGCTATGGTTGAAAGAGGGCGACAAAAATTAAAAAAAATTGCATGTCTCAACCAAATTAATAAGTTATCATAACTCAATTTCTACAATCAAAGCCTCAAATGGTAGGGAGCTTCAAAATCAGTTGGATATTCAACAAGAGGCCATCTCCTATTACAGTAATCTACTTTCTGCTCCTCATTCAGCGAACTCCTTTGATGACAGTGTCTTGAATAATATCCGAAAGTGCATCACAGAAGAAGACAACAAAGTTCTACTTGGTCCTTTTTCTTTAGAAGAAATCAGATTTTCAATTTTTTCAATGGCACTTGATAAAGCTCCCAAGCTAAATCGTTTTTGGCTTTGTTCTTTCAAAAGTGTTGGGACTTCATTGGCAAAGTTATCTAGCTTGTTGTTGAAGAGGCTAGAAGAAACAAAAATATTCTGAAAGAACTAAATACTACTCTCTTGGTCCTCATTCCTAAGAAGTCTTGCCCATATTCCTTCACAAATTTCAGGCCTATCTCCCTCTGCAACACTATTTATAAGATCACAACTAAGACAATCACCATCTGGCTTGTTTCTTTCTTGCCTATCATTATGTCTCAAGAGCAGGGAGGTTTTGTTCCAAGTAAGGAAACTTTGGAAGGTGCGGTTTTGCAAATTAGCTAATTCATTCTATCTTTGTGTCACATCTCGATTTTTGCTTGCGTTATAATTCAATATAATTGACGAGACTATTGGACATTTCATTATGATTATTTTAGAATTGGATAATGACATGTGGGTAAAGGTAAATTGTTGTTATTTTTATAAATGCATAAATATGAAAGTCGATATAATGATGGATTAATATGTTTATGATTATGGATTTATGTTTTCTCGTGCTTCGGCTATGATTATATGGACTAACCTATTGATGAGAATCTGAGTGCGACTGAATACAGGAACATGTCGAAGACAAGAACATGGTTGAGGTAGAAGCCTCCTAGCCGCCCGGCAAGAGTTGGCATGACGGAAACCCGATGCATGCACACACTCACTTAGTTTCATACATATTGCATCATTCATATTGCATTAATGAATGGCTTCATTTTGCATTCGCTTATGTAGTCATGATTGTGCATTTACATTGGACATGGTTTATGGTTAGGAAGATTGAAACTATTAGTTACATATGCAATTTTTGTTTACCTTGTACGTCATTATAACAATCGATTTCAGTATTAATATTATATATGTGTGTGTGTGTACACTTGTCTATATTTATATATGTACTTATATATATATATATATACACACTTACTTGCATGGCTAATTATATGAAAGCCTGATAAGAGAGAAGTTTAAATTAAAAACAATGGATTAGAGGCATTTTGGGGCGGCACGCACATGCAGAAGTGCAAGTTAAAACAGCAACTAAAAATAAAAAGAAAAAGGCTGAAACTAAAAATTTAAAAAAGCAAAAACACCCATTTTTAGAGCAAACAAAGGATCGGTCATTAAAAAACAAGGAGCGAGAACAGAAAAAGGATATACAGAAAAAAGGGAGATATATAGACAAAAAAAAGCACATCATATGTGTCAGATAATTTTTAGATATAAAAGAAGGAAGACAATAGAGAAAGTGACGGGGGTAAGGTAAGGGAGAAGAGGAGTTAACCCTAGGCCGCACAGATTGACAGGCAACATGATAAAGCACAACAGAGAATCAACACAAGAGCGCAAATTCCATATCATGCACCTATTGCATTTAGATTTGCCAAAGAAATTGCAAAAGCAAAAGAAGCGTTGAAAAGGTTGCAATGGGTCAAGAGAGGCTCTCATCACCATGGCAGGCTGCCAAGCATTTGGAGTCAGTCGGAGCCTTAGCCAAGGACATGAAAACTAGAATGGAGTTGAAGGTTATTATAGGAGAGCTTGTGTGTTGTACACAAAATGTGGGAAACCACAACCTGCTTCAGATGCTCTTGCAAGGGGGAGGACATGTGCCCTGGAGGATGTTGTACCAAATGAGGCAGTGTGTAATGTGCCGTACCTGTTGGTTCTTTTTAAAATCTTTTAGTGTTATTTTTAATTTTTAGAATGTGTTCTTTCACACTAGACAGAAGATGCAGAAGAGGTTTCAGTTTTCTTGAAATGTGTTTGTTTCTTGCCAGAATACATAGAAAATATAACATGCAAGTGAAACCCAGAAAAAGTACAATAATTTTGAACAAAATAACAACCCAGATCAAGAAATACCTCCAAATGAATTATAGATAAATACCCACGTCAAGATTTGCAACTTCGTTTCTATGTTGTAGCCGGAGCAACAACTGGGTACCTACAAATTCACTCCAAAACTCCGGGGAATAGAAAATATTGTGCATACAATTGCAACAGCAATACAAGAGGTCCTAGACGCCCCCAAATGAGGAATACAATAACTGCAAACAAAGAAGAATGAGCCTCTACAAGACCCACGTCCCATCTGGCAAGTGTACAGCCATGGCTGAAGCTTGAACAGCAGCAACTCACACAAAATACCCTCTGAATATTACAGTTTCTGATCTACACACAATGGTTGATGCTAGGCGACCCCAAACAATGAGAAATCTGAGCATCAATCAACACCAAACCCTCAAAATGAAGTACGGTCACTATATGAGTTGTACGGCTAGCAGCTGCAATAGAAATCAGTCTCAAACCCTTATCAAAATCTGCTCTAAGCAGCTGTTAAATCATTCTTTCAATTCTGCATAAGAAAATCTCCATAAATTTGCAAATGATATAAGCAATAAACCCCCACAAATCTCATCAAACAAACTCCATTGAAGCTTTGGATGCAAACACTGAGTGTATTTGCCAATCTAGCACCTTTGGGCAATCTTTCACGTCTGTAGAATGCTATTACTAGAGGGAGTTTTCATTCCCAATAGCCTCTGGTTCGAATCCTCTCCATTTACGGACTTTAAAACGGAGGCCCAAATGAACTCGGAATTCAGTGATCTATAGTTCGCCGGAAAGGTCTTGACGAGACGCATCCACTCCAAGTCTAAAAAATCCCAAAACAGCACCAAACCCAAATTTACTAAAAATAGCAAATCCGTTACAAAGCATCCAACTAACACTGTCAATGCCAACTGCGCCAACTGAACCCACACCAACCACCACATAACTGACTAATTCATTCAAAGCTCTACCAACCATGGTTCCCTAACCAAGTTAGCTAGTCTACGGGACCCCAATGATAGACTAACTCTTCAACTGACTCACTGAGCTAAAAAGAGGACATTACACAATGCGAATGTAGATTGATTCTTGTAGTATACTTGAAGACGAAGGCAAGGAGCATATGGCCTTTGACACCTATCATGATGCGACTAACCTCTATTTGAAGTTGGAAAGATTTAGTGATGCGACAACAATTCTTTTGAGATGGGGCTTGGTAGCAGATAAAACTAAAGCCATCTATAGTCACTGCAAGTCCTGGTATGAAGTCATGAGACGACAGGTAGTAAGGAGATTAGTAGATCGCGGTTACTGGGTACAAACTTCTTGAACTATTACTGAATTGCAAGATCTGCTGTATATATTATCAACCTATATTTTAATTCTCTTTGTATTGGCCCATGTTTTGTTCTTGTCAGCCTGTTTAATGATAAGCATATGGGCCTTTAGGTAATCTTAACGGCTTGATTACACTTGTATCGGCTTGAGATACTTTCTATCCTTCTTAATGGCATATATTCTAATCATTTGACCTAATATTAGTTATAACTATCATAGTGGTGTCCTTATAGGGTTGCATATATATAAATATGTTGGCCCCTATTATTTATCCTTCGGCCTAAACATTATTCCTGTCGACCTCTTTACTAAACTTATTGACCTGTTCTACGTTGGTATCGGCCTCTTGCAAATCGATCAGCTTGTTCTCAACCTGTGTATCCTTTTCCTTCACCACGACTTGTATTCTTGTTCCCAGCGGCCTGAAGTCATTCTTTGTTTCATGTTATCTGCCTATATTTATTTATATCGGTCTGTTTATAAACTTATCGGCCTGTATTCTTGCTACTAATGGTCTGTATCTTCATTCCCATGGCCTTT
This sequence comes from Cunninghamia lanceolata, assembly GCA_027924645.1. NCBI lineage: Eukaryota > Viridiplantae > Streptophyta > Pinopsida > Cupressales > Cupressaceae > Cunninghamia > Cunninghamia lanceolata. The sequence goes on along the minus strand of BSBN01001277.1, from coordinate 778,527 downwards.
GTATTCTTTGATTGGCTTGTTTAATAATCTTCTCACATGTATATTCCTCCTGGGACTGTGTATCATACTTTCTGGCCTGGGTTTTGATTTTTAAGCAGTCCTTATGTCTTTTTTTAAAGCAGCCTGTGCCTTATCTTTCTGGCCTACGTAGGATCTTGGTGACCTGTTCTAGGATTCTATCAGCCTGAATGGTGTGCATTGGCCTGCATGAGATTCATATTTTCCTAAAGTGCTTTTCTAACGACCTGTGTAATAACTAGTCGGTCAGCCTTCAGATTCATGTCGCAGCAGACTATATTCTTGTAGCTGCAATCTTTATTCTTGTAACAGTTAGTTGGACTCATGTAGCTACTTTCTCTAGATTCCTATAGTTGTTTCGTGATAACCTATAGGACTATTACAGAAACCTCAACTTGCAGCCTTCAGATGCTTGACTGATTAAATACAATACCAAACTTGTCCTTTATGTTTGAGATCTTGTGAATATATATAGATAATTTAGATGTTCTATTTGTTTATGCCTTCAACGATTATAAGTGAATATATATAGATAATTTAGATGTTCTATTTGTTTATGCCTTCAACGATTATAACTTTAGTTTATTCTCTTTGCAAATGTTTGTTCAATCTGAGGGAATGAATTTCCCTCTAAATGGTGTATTTGTTTATTTTACCCAGCTTATATAAGACTGAAATTGTTAGAAAATATGATCTTCTCAATTCCTTATTACAAACTTAAAACATAACAATATTATAAATTTGATCCTGCTTGTGGTTATGAACTCATAGATCTAGCTTTATTTTGAGATAATTGTGAATGAAATATGGGTTATGCATATTGTTATATATATGTGTGTGTGTGTGTGTGTGTAACTTGAATAAATAATGCATGGAGTTCTTTATTAAAATTATTTGCTTGAAATGGGCTGGGGCCCTAGCTCGATTGGCTAAGTAATTCCGTTGCGGTAAAGATGGTCACGAGGTCCAACCCCCCCTGTCCCCGTGGTATCGGAGGGCGTGTCGTGCCAGCGTCACCGGTCACGTGAAAAAAGTTTACCAAGCACCAAAAAAAAAAAAAATTATTTGCTTGAAAAAGTGTATTCACATCGATCGTGCAAGAAAGTAATTAGTAACTGTTATTAGGCAAATGCATGTGTTACCGATTTGTTTTGAAAAGAAAATAGTTTATCTTCCTGAGTGTGTTGGGCTTACCTTCTGGGATAGGGTGCCGAATGTGGATTAACAGAGAAGGTTGATCCTCTTTTCGAGATTTGACCGATATGTATAAGTGTTCTGGCCCAAGCCATGTTTTCATTGAAATGGATAAATGTTTGTCTAGAAAATTTATATTGATATGTTTCTCTGCCACATCCTGATAGTGAGATAGTGCATATTTTAGTTAGAATAGAAATGCATGTAGACATCAAGTTGCACCGGGTTTTCCCTCCTGCCTATTGTTTACAGGTTGCTAGGCATTTTGTGCAGGGTTGAGTATTCTTATATTAGGAAAAATTCCAGGGAAGCGTAATGCTTTGTGGTTGGGCGGAAAAGCACCTAAACCACGTTCTCGTCTCTCAGCGTTGCGGATGACCTTGCGGGTTAGTGGCGGTCGATGACAATGACTTTGTTCATTTATCATACTTGTATAATTCTAATATTTGTACTTTATTATTGTACTGAGTTGACTATATGGCCTGAAAGCCAATGATGTATCATTGTATATTATATTTCATGTGCTAACACCTGAACTTGGCACGTGTGTTTGTAAGATGTAAGTTGATATTTTTACATATATGGAAGATGTATCTTGTCTATTTTCTATATAAGTGAATGAGATGATTTATTTTATTTTGTGATATAGTTATGACAAGCCTACTTTACACTTTGAAAACAAAGTTCCCTCAATGCTGATTAAACTTGATATGTTGAAGGCTTACGACAGAGTGAATTGGCAGTTTTTAATTTCAATTTTAAAAAAAATTGGCTTCTCAGCTTCTTGGTGTAAATGGATCCACTCCTGCATCTCAGGCGCCTCTTTCTCAATTACTTTAAATGGCCGCACTTTTGGTTTCTTTAATTCCTCTCAGGGGATTAGGCAAAATGATCCTATTTCCCCTTCCTTATTTATCCTTCTGGCTGAAGCCTTAAGCAAAAATATTCAAGCGGCCAATTCTGAGAGGAAATGGAAAGGAATTTGTATTCCTGATTTAATTCTCCTACTACCCATAACCTCTTTGTGATGATACACTCCTCTTTGGATGCTCTTCCATCAGAGAAGCTAAGGTAAATAAATTAACTCAGGACAATTATTATCAGGCCTCGGGGCAAAAGATCAACCCAAATAAGTCAAAAACATTTTTCCTTTTCACTAATGTCCAGTCTCAAGCTAGAATTGCTCATCTCTTGGGTTACAAAGTGGACCACTTGCCCTCTCAATATCTTGGCATTCCACTTTTTTCAGGAGCTAATAAGAATGCCTTTTGGCTTAAGCTCTAAGACTAAATTTAGGCAAAGATGAATGTTTGGACAAGCAGATGGCTCACTTATGCAGGCAAACTTTCTTTAATCAAGGTTGTCCTCTCAACCATCCCAGTTTACATGCTATCAGTTTTGAGTCTTCCTAAAGGTGTCCAAAGTAAACTTGAAAATTTGTTGAGAAGCTTTCTCTGGAAAGCTAACCTGGATAAATCTGATACTGCTAAAGTTGCTCATATCTCGTGGGAGAAGGTTTGTTGTCCCAAAAAAGTTGGTGGGGCAAGGATCTTCAACCTTGAAGCTCAGAATTTAGCCCTTGGTGCCAAACTAGCATGGTATATGTTTTCGAAACCTCATCTTAATGGTGTAGGTTGTTACAGGCTAAATATCTTGACTTCTCTAATCCTGGTAGAATTTTCACAGTTTCTAATCCTCTTCCTAGCTCAAAAATTTAGAATTTCATTGTTAAATGCAAAGATGTGATTATCCCTCATCTTTCTTGGAAGATCCATAAAGGGAAAAAAGCTCTCTTTTGGGAAGACTCCTAGAATGGCTACCCTGTTCTAAATTCGGTTGACAATCTTAATACTGAAAAGCATATTTTATCTCAATCTTGGGGTGTCAAAGTTAAAGACTACTTTGAGGTTTCCACTTCTTTTTCTTCAAGGAACATCAGATGGAAAAATTTCTCAAACTTTGCAATCCCTCAATCTAAAAAAGACCTACTTGCATCTCTTTTGGCTCAAAGAAAAATGTTTTTCTCTCCCTAACTTGATCAGCTTGTTTGGAGTCCTTCAAAATCAGGGGAATATAACACCAGACAGGGATACTTATCTCTTACATCTTCTATTGGTCACATGCAGGACTGGCATTCTCATCTTTGTTGGGGAAAATACTGTCTCCCAAAAGTTGGGGCTTTTGCATGGACGGCTCTAAGGGAAAGAATCCTAACTAGTGATAGATTAGTTAAGATTGGTTTGGCAACGGCTTTTAATTGTGTTCTATGTGGTGCAAAAGAAGAAAACATCCATCATCTTTTACTACTTTGTCCCTTTGCTTACAAGTGTTGGATGAGGATATGTAACAATCTTGGATGGTATGGACCACTTCCAAACAATATCTTAACTCTTTTTCAAAGTTAGCCTCTTCTCTACCCAAATTCCATGTTCTCTTCCATGTGGCACATTGCACCTTCTATTATCATCTAGAACATTTGGCTAGAGAGAAATCGGAGAATCTTCAGGAAACAAACTCTAACTTTGGATGAGGTTTTTAGGAAATGGAAGTCTCTTTCTGAATTAGTAATGGTTCAAGTCTTGAAGAAAAGTAACTTTAATTTCTCCTCTTGGGATGGGGAAATTCTTAAGAAATGGTCTCATCTTCATCCTATCTCCCCTAGTGTAGTTTCTTTCAATTCAAATGCGAACAGGAAGCTTGTTAAATGGATTCCACCTCCTAATTGGGTCAAGTTGAATTTTGATGGTGCGTCGAAAGGTAATCCTGGAGTTTCTGGCATTGGATGTATTCTTAAAGAGCATTCTGGTTCTTTGATTGTTGCTTTGGCCTCCAGTATCACAAAAAGGACTAGTAATGAAGCTGAAGCTCAAGCCTTATTGATGGGATTGAGAACCGTTAAGCAACTTGGCTTCTCTTCTGTTTGCATAGGAGACTCTCTGGTCATCATCAATGCTATCAAAGAAAAATTGGTAAACATCCTACTTTCAGCTAAAGAAATTCTTCATGAGCTTGCAGCTTATCAATGTGGACACATCTTTAGAGAAGGCAACCAAGTAGCCGATCTCCTTGCAAACCTTGGTTGTCAACTTGGTTGTCAAAGCATCTGTATTGAATCAAATTTACTCCATAATTTTCCAAAGGTTATAGATTTGGTGGAGGCAGACAAGTCATGAATAACTCCTCTAATCTAGAGGAGTTATTGTTTTTTTTGCTAACCTTGTGTGTCTTTCTTGTAGGTTCTTTACGCCTCTGTGGAGGTTAGCTGGCTTAGTGTTCAGTGACTAGCTTCTATCTTGGTTTTCCTGTGTGGCAAACTCTTATCATTCCTTGTCCTTTTTGACTAAAAGGATTGAAGGATGATTATCATTAAATCACTTCTCAAGTTTGTTGAAGCCGATTACTAAATTTGTGCCCTAGTAATCTTGAGTCCTGGTTTGGCATTGACTTCCTTCGTGCCGAATCCCATTTTATTCTGTTCCGAACACCATCTGCTGGCACATTTTTCTTCAAATATCTCTTCGTCTTCTTGTTTTTCTTTGGAAAGTGTTGTTATGGGGTCGGTGCAACACAATAAACGTATGTATTTCCCTGTTCAAAAATGGGAGACTCCTACACAAGGGATTCTTCACTCCAACCTGCTTGCAACCATCTTTAAGCTGCATGAAGAGGACGTGGAAGAGGCAATTATTGATGCTTGTTGACGGCAGGTTCTTCAGCTGCCCAGAACAATTTACCCCTCTCAGGTGGTCTCTCATTTCTTGTCCAATGATTTGGATCTTTGTCAAAGCTCGGATTTGGTTAAAGAGTTGGCTCAAAAGTTTGTCAATGATCATCTTTTCTCAAAGGATCTCTTCAATGAAGCTGTCGCCAACTAAGACCTTCATCTTGGGTCGGCACCGTTTGGAGGCATTTTTTTGCATAATGATATTTGTCAACGCCCTTCTTTTCATTGTGCCTTCAATTCCATCATCCTTGGTCTGCAGAATAAGTGCCATGTTACTGTAAACAACTCCTTGTTTTGCCATTCGGATGAATTGGGGTCTGATTTCACCGAGATTATTAGGGACACCTTTAATGCTTGGTCGTTCCTTCTCCATTACCAACCCCCTGCTCAGAATGATGTCGTTGTTGCTGCTCCGGTTGATCCTGATTTTCATGGTTTTTGGGTTGAAGATCTTAATGCATAATCTTTTGTAATCTGTATTAGCAGTCCAGTCTATCGCTTTTTCTATGGTTTGGGATATACACTTGCCTTGGCTCCCTTTTTCTGTTCTCTGCTGGTCTGTATTGTAAATTTTGTGCAAAGTTTTTGGCTGATGAGCCTCATGTATACACTCTTAGCTAGTTGTTCAAGGATTCTTCCTTGTTTTTCCCGTGGAAATCTTTTGTAATCTCTTCCAGGGAACTTTTGCTTTATTTAATATAATAGTTCTCTGCACCTTTCAGCAATCAAAAAAAAAAGATTTGTTCCAGACAAAAAAAGGACAGACTTTGTTTTTTAGCAGAATCCATGGTTTCATGCTGCTTGGGTTTGTTTGTTAGACCATGGATGCCACTCTTTGTTCCTCCTGTGGAGAAGATTTCAAAAATTCCTCTTTGGGTTCAGTTGTATAGGTTGCCTATGAAATTGGAGAATTCATAAATGTTGAGGCAGATTGCAAGTTTGATTGGAGAATTCACTCTTTGTGTGTAAGGTCATCTTTGGGATCCTAGAATCAAAGCATTGACTAAGAGGGACTGCCATTAAGGTGCTTCAAATGCAAGGAAATAGGTCATAAAATCAAGGCTTGTCTTTCTTTAGGGTCTTATGTGCAGGGACCCAAGCTCGAACCAGATGTGGAAGCCAGGGACTAGTGAACCCAACAGGAACTTTATTTGGAGATGTCACCTTAAATTCTTTAAGCATGTGCCTTCCAATCCTAATTGTGATCTAAATGGTGTTGGTAACAAGATGTTGCATGGTTTTACTGAAATGTCTATTGTCCAGGTCGTCTTGTAAGTTACTTCTGAAAGAGGCAGTGATCAAACTAGGAGCTTCGCACAAGATCATCAAGAGGGGCATGTTTGCCTAGAATATGTAGCAGGAGAACTGCTACCGGATGACCCTAGCACAAACGAGGTATGTCAATTTCAAGGTAGATTTTTTCCTTCTAAGATGATTGTTCCAAATTCAATAAAAAAGAAGGCAGGAAGGAAAACTAAGGTGGAAAAACTTCAGAAAGAGGCTTTGGAAGCTATTGGGGATGGGTTCCAATTGACCATGGAAGCTCTCTTCTCACACAGAGGCCAAACAACTTTGCCTCTTCTCTCTTGACTTCTTTTAATAACGGTTCATCCTTGAGGGTTTCTAATAGGGTCCACCTTTTGGGGTTGGTTGAGCTCCACTTTTGGATCTTTTAACCTATGCCTGTGTTTCTTAGGTTTGTTTTTGATGGCTCTTACTTGGAGTTCTAGGGTGGTTTTGGTGGCTTTTTCCCTTTGAACCTGGGTTAAGTCCTTTCTCTTACCTTTCGGTCATTTGAGGCCGCCTTTGTTTTTGTTGTTAAGGGCCCCTTAACCCTTAATTTATCATTCATAAAAAATATTCAATATTACACATCATATGTTAAAAAAATTAAGATCATATCTTAATCTACTATTTTCAAATTCCACTACTATTGTCCTTATATTTAATTTTTACCTATACATTTAAATCAAAAAATAATATTAGGGCAAAGGCCAAGCGCATAAATGCAATGTTCCACAGGGACGCGCCCCCCCCCCCCCCCCCCCGCCCCCCCACAAAAAACCTAGGTTTCTCTTTTCTTCTTCTTTTTCTTTCCTTGAATTTCTTATGTAGATTACCAGGCCCTTATTACCAAGTTTCAATATTACAATTAAACCCAAGAAATAATCAAAAGAAACCTGTTTTTTAAACTCATTAGGAGTTCTTTGATATTCATCAAACATTTGGATGGTCTCTTGTTCAGATTTCCTCTTGATCAGATCTTCATCTCTGCTAAAATTCATTGCCATATCTCTGAAATTTTCTGAATCATACACCCAAACAAGCTGGCAAGATGCTAAGCTCTAATACCACTGTAAGATCCCTAACCAAATCTGCCCTGAATTTCTGATTTTTATTGGTTTGACATTTTGTCAAACACTTGGCATGAAGTCTGATTTTTTTGTTTGAGTGTAATTTGTTTTGGACAGCAGATATATGTATGCCAATTGCTCAAATATAAATAACATTCATGTGCATTTGTGATGGACTCATCTAATATATATTCTATCACATAATATGACCTTTCTAATGCAAAATAAATGACATAAAATTCTGATTTCTGAATATGGATAACTGCTGTTACAAATCAGATTGCCCAAAATTGAAATAACATCAAATTTGAATGCTCAAACATGCCCAAAAATAACTCAGATCTCTGTTGTTCAAAATCAGATCTTTATATTGATAAACAAGGGTCTTTTACATACCAAAAACCATGGATAATGATGTCTTTTCAAAACCCCAATTGGGCAATCAAAATTGGCTCTTATTTGTGCAACTTTGAAACTCCAAAAAACCCTACGCTCCTCCTCTAACCCTTGGATTTCTTCACACTTCAGATCTGCATCTTTTCGAGGGTCCACAAACCCATATGAGGTATGGCGTCCAATGCAAGGGGCTGAGAATGGAATAGAAGGGGCAACAACTCATTAAGAGGTTGCGGCTAGGGTATGGCCTTCCAAAAACACTCCACAAACATGCAAATCACCTCCCTTATGTATGGCGCTCACACTACGGCAAAACCCTATTAGCAATTCAATGAAACCCTCAATTTGAGGCGCTAAAGTAAACCTTCCAAGCTGATATGAAATCTGAACCAAACCTGCAACAAATCTGAATATAAAATCTCAATCTTCAAAATTGTATTTGGCCACAAATCTCACAATTTTGGCCCTAAGTCTCCTCCACATCAATCTGTAGAAATAAAAATGTCTTTGTAGCTCAATCCACTCCTCCAAATCATCAATTAAGTGCACATGTGAATCCCATAATGAATCCACCTCAAGATGGAATTGGGTTTTCGTCCAATACACCAATATCCCAAGGGTTTTCATCCTCAGAAAATGCTAAACCTGTAGTTGCAGCTCACAAGGAAAAATCTCCAATACAAATGACAAGCCAAGGATGATGAAATGACTTGCCTTCTCCTCTTTTTAAAGCCACAAGTGAACTTTCTAGAAAGAACTTCTAGAAGACTCACTTTTATTGTTTTATTTTATTTTATATTTTTCATTTTTTCAAAAGTGACTTATTTTTATAATTTCTCAATATAATATTATAAAGTCACTTTTACAATAAAAATAGGCCCAACTGATTAATTAAATAAAAATAACCCAACAATGACCTAGGATTATTTATTATTTAATTAATCTAATTATTCCCTTATAACTCTCAACTTAGCCTACGGGAATAAAATTGGCTAGTCGACCTCAATGGATGATCATTCGGAAAATGGGGACATTACAATATGCAAACTATATGATCTCAATGCCTTTTGGTAACCAAGAATCTTATCATCTCTAACCTTTATATCCAACACAAATGACCCAATGGTTGAACACAAAATACTATTTATTGTTATAAAAACAACACATTCTTATTTAAAACACAACTTATATTCAACTTTAAATGATCATAAAACTTTTCGACAGCGTTTTACATTTCATGACAAAATACAAGGTATTTATTGTACTCACCTTTTACATTTGTCATAGGACGAACATAATATATGAAGTATTCCAATGCATGTATATTGCCACCCCAATAGTTGTACACATAAGAATAGTATTTGTACACATAACAACAATACTTGTTGAGATGAGCACTTTATTTTATAAATGATACACTTATAGTGGATAGTTATGATATTTTATATAAAGCAAATAAGTCTTTATTACACTTGTTAATGAATGTATTTATGATTTTTTATGTGACATTCATCAGTTCTCATGTGATCATGTAAGGGTCCAATATTGACAAACATTTGGTCAATTTTTTTATTTAAATGTGGAATAATTATTGACAATATATAGTATAAATATGTTGCAAGACTAAATATACCCATGAGTACTATATCAACAATTGGACCTCACTCGACTACTGGCCCCTCTCCCCTAGACAATGAGATGCAACTTTGTCCAAACTCATGAATAGATTTACGATGGAGCAAAACACAATTGAATTGTGAGGGAGCAAAACATTCGGTAAAAGGAAAAGGACATTGCTTATTTTGTAATCATGGAGCCATATTATTGTGGTCTACCCACAATCCACTGGCTTAGTAGCTACCCATTCCCCTCACCCTTGTTCTAAACAATTCAATAGCTCAATCTCTCTGGTTCAGATTCTAATGGCGAAAGCTTTTGAGTTTTTTAATTGGAAACAGGCTGCGAGAAATCCACAAGGCGACGAGTGTATTAAAAATACACACAGAATAGACACCACCATTTGAAACGAACATGGTATGTCCCCTCAATCAGGGAAAAATAAGGTTTTATTATATGTCAACCTTCAACCGTAATAACGCTTCTCACGCAGAAAGAGAGATGACTGATGGCAAAATGAGCTTTCAACACTTGGATAACACTCCTTGGACAATTTTTCATTGACTTTCACTTGGACATGCCTAGGTCCTCCTAGGCGAACCCCAAGTTGTCCCGGCCCCGAACCAGACCCATATGAGCACAAAGGGGCTAAACAGAAGACCCTGGTAACTTAGCAAAAATATAAAAACTAACAAGATCAAGCAAAAACAACTTTAAATCTTGACTTGACTTTTGTGCCCAGCCATAGGAGATTCAGTACTAAAATTGGGGACTAATTTTCTACACCTAGCCATAAGAAAACAGCAGCCAAGCAATGCCAAAGAGAACAAAAGCCAAACAATACCAAAAAAAAACTAACACTCCCTCTTTGTGAGGAAGTTGTTCTTCGTCAAACCTAGCTTCTTTCTCAAGATTTCAAGCTTCCTTTTTGACATGAGCTTTGTCAAAATGTCTACAACTTGTCCATCAAAGGGTACATGCTAAAAAATGACTACTCCTTTTTGAACTCTATCTCTAAGGAAATTATAACATATGTCTATATGCTTGTAGGCTTGTAGCGATCATGAAACATTGAATTCTCGAAGAGCTTGTTACAACTTTGATTATCACAATACACTATTGTCAACTACAACATCTAATCAGTAATCTCTACTAACAACTTGTGAACCCAGATAACCTCACACCTAGCAAATGAAGCTGCCATGTACTCTGCCTCGCCTAAACTTAATGCTACTATAGCTTGTTTCATACTAAACCAAGATATCATTCTTGACTACAAGCTGAAACAAAAATCTAATGTGCTCTTCTTAGCACTAGCATCACCTACTCAATATGAATGCACAGAGCCATGCAAAATTAACTCTTTGTCTTCAACGTACCTTGATCCATAATAAATTGTGCCCTTCAAGTATCAAATCACATGTTTTGCAACAATCCAACGAATTTGCCTTGGCTCAATCACAAACTAGCTCAATGTAATCACTACAAAGCAAATATTAGGTCTAGTATTTACCAAATGCATGTGGGAACCTATCAATTGCCTACACATAAAAGGATCCACCAAATCTGATTCTCAATCTAGAGTCAACTTCAAGTTTGGGACCATTGGAGTAGCAAGGGGAATTGAATTTGAAAGAAGCAACTAAGCAGTTTTATTATTGAGAGAAGGCAACATTATATACAAGTGAATAATCGATCTGTAATGTCCCATTTTTGGAATGGTCGCCATTGGAGTTGGTTTTTACTCTCCGAGATGTTTTGATAATACACTGTGGGTATATTTTGGTGTGGACATGTTCCTTTCTATTGGAACAGATCATATTGAGGTATTCTCCTAATGATGATATGACTCTTTCATTTACAATCATAAGTCCACCTTGGAACGAACCGCTTGGAGGAGTCACAAATACGGAAGACTTGTCATATTCCTACATTGATGACGAGATATGGGTCCCATGCATGTATGTGCCATCACTAAGAGATTGTCCTTGCACTTTAATGGAGAAATAAATAATAATTAGTATCTTACCTTGGCGCTTGAGGAGGAATAAAATAATAATAAACAAATCTTTAATTTGCTTTATTATGGGCGCTTATGTGGAGAAAAGTTGGTCGGCCCTCTTGGAGGGAAAATACTATTCAAAAAACAAGACATCCTTATCCTTGGTCAGCCACCTTGAGGAGAGACAAGTTATGTATTTAAGCAAGGTCATTTGGCTTTGGAACATCATCATTCAAGCATTCATTCATTCATATTGGGAGAACAATCTCTAAGAGTAACTTGGGACGAAAACCTCAAGTGACTTAGGAGGAGTTGGGCAACGATCTAACTTCTTCATTGGAGGATTCCGTGACATGGATCTACTTGCACTTCAACATCATCAAGGGCAGATTTCATATCAGCTATAAGAGCATTTATGGATGGAGAACTACATAGGTGAAGCGACCTACATTTGAGGTAACCTTGAGCATTTATTGAGGCGCCTTTGGCTAGGGCACACTAGTTAGAGGAGCAACCTGCTCTTAGGGCAGACTTGAGAAGAGTGCTGACCGCTAAAAATAGGGTTTGGGCAGAATTTGTAACAGCAGACTTGCAGCCCTAATTCGCCCTCTATTTGAGTCATTTTTATGCATATTCATGGTATGTAAACATTGGCATTTGTATCTACTTTGTTGCTGGGCTATTGGTTGTTTGCCTTAGCCATATTATGTACTTGAAGACTTCATGTTTCCAGAATTTATGACAGCAGATTTCATGATCATTATGGATGTGTAATTGATGTTTCCAATGTGTAATTCATGGTGCATATCACTTGTGTTATTGGGCGAATCATATGTTAGAATTATGTTGATGTTTGATATGATTTATGATAATTATTTGCAATTGTTCAAAGTCTGATTTTGGAGCAGAAGTTAGGGTTAGGGCAGAATTCATAAATTTAATTGGGAAAGCCCGTAAATCCAAATTAGGGCAAAATATCCCCATTTGGGATATTACATGATCAACTACCAGCAACTACCTTATATGTTAGTAATAATGTTAGATTATTATTAACACATAAATTACAATGATGTAATATTACTTGGTTATAATATTATGATATTATAATATTCCAACAATCCTCCCCTTGTTACATCATTTTCTCAAGAGAACAAATCAAGAAAGTTCAAAAAGCTTTGAACTTCATTGTTGCAAGAGAGTTGGTAAAGATGTTAGCACATTGCTCAAGTGGAACAATACTAGAGTTTAATATTTTGCTATTAGACATGTTCACAAATGTAGTGGCACTGAACATCAATGTATTTAGTGGGCTCATGAAAAACAAGATTTCAAACAAGCTTAAACACATTTTGATTGCCTCAAAACAAAACTGTAAGATGTGTCTCGAGAACACTTAGGACTGTCAAGATGCAACCTAACCATATTGCTTCGCAAATAGCTACACCTACGGTGTGATATTTTGTCTTTGTGGATGAGCAAGCAACAATGGTTTGCTTTTTGCTCCCCCATGATATCAGACCAAATCCCAAAAAGAAAACAAAGCTTGAAGTAGACTTCTTGTCATCCAAAGAACCTACATAGTCCACATCCATGTATCCTTGCAAAGAAAAATGTTCAGTCTACTTGTATTTCAGGCCATACTCCACTATCCCATGAATTTATCTCAAAACATGCCTTGTTGCTTTCCAATGTGAAACCTTGGGTTCTTGCATAAACCTTGAAAGATAACTGACAACATGGTTGATATATGGCCTAGTGTAGCTTAGGTAAATGAGACTCCCAATCGGCAGATGATAAAGACTAGCATTCACGTAAAGTGATGGATCATGACATAAAAGTTGCAATCTTGTGTCCATGGGTGTCGACATGGGCTTGCAATCTTTCATCCTAAATTTCTCAAGTAATTTCTTGTCATATTTCATCTAAGATACAAAATTTGAATTTTCTTTTGCCACACTTCAACTCCAAGAGCTCGAGATTTGTCATGTTGAATGATCGTTTGAGATCATTCTTTGTTGTTGCAATCGTCTACGAAGAACTCCCTGTGATGACTAGACCACCAACATATACAACTAAAATCACAATATCCCCTTTGCTCTTTGAGGTAGAGATTGGAATAATATGGATTCCTGGCTAATCCATGTTGGAGGAGATGCTCATCGATCTTGACATACCAGGGTTGAGGAGCCCCCTTCATGCTACAGAAGGATTTCACAAGTCTGCACACTTTTCATTGTTGTCCAGGTGCAGTATACCCCTAAAGGTTGAGTCATATAGATTCTTTGAGATCTCCATTAAGAAAGGCACTCTTAACATCCATCTGATGAACTTGCCAACCAAACTGCACTACCATTGCCAAAACCATTTCGATAGTCTTGATCTTTGCAGTAGGGGTAAAAGTTTCTTCATAGTCAATGCCTTCCTTCTAATATAGCCCTTAGCCACAAGTCGGGCTTTGTACTTGTCAATGCTATTGTCTACCTTGTATTTGAACTTGAAGACCCGTTTGCATCCAATGGCTTTCTTCATTGGTGGAAGATCAATAAGTTCCCAAGTGTTGTTCCTCTGCAATGCCTAATATTCTACATCCATGGCATCTTTCCAAGGTGGTCACTCAAGAGCATGTTGCATTGTTTCTAGAGCAAAATTCTTAATAATTGTGCACATAAGAGCCATTTACTTCCTTGTGAGATTTGTTGTGTCTTTGGCCCAAAGGCAGACATATTTGCAACCACATCTACCTTTGCATCCTTCATTGTGGTATAATACTACTTAGGAATCTTTTTATGCACAAGAGCTAAAAACTGAGGTGGAGGTAGAGGTGGAAACTATTATGTGGGAAACAAAGCCTCTTCGTTTGCTTCTTCATCAAGTTCCTCATCTTCAAGCTTAGTAATTCTCTATGATTAGGAACCAACAAGTGATGGTGAGGAAGAGGTGGTGCATCTTTTTTCCTCATCAAAAACATCTTTGTTGATGTACAACTTCTTTGTAGCCGGATCAATAAGGCAATATCCCTTCTACTCTCTATTGTATCTAAGAAAATTTACATTTTAAGGACTCTTCATCCAACTCTATCCTTTGCAAGTTGCGGACGTGCATGAACGTTGTACACCCAAACACTCTCAGATGTGAAATTGAGGACTTCTTTTTGGTCCATGCTTCTTCAAGAGTGATGTCCTCAAGCACTTTCGTGGGTGTCTGATTCAACAAGTAAACAACTATATGAATAGCTTCGGCCTAGAATGCAAAAGCCAAATCTACATCCTTCAACATACATTGCACCATTTTGACAATAGTTCGATTATGCTTCTCTACAACATCGTTTTGTTAAGGCGTATAGGTAATGATCAACTGTCTTTTAGTCCCACGTTCTTGCAAGTAGTGTGAAAACTCCTTACTAGTGAATTACGCCTCGATATGAGGGGATGGCCTTGAGGGAGTGACTAGATGACATTTTTGCAAGGGTTCGAAATGCTTTGAATTTGTCAAAGCATGACCTTTGTGAGTCAAACAATAGATCCACATTTTTCTAGAATAGTCATCCACAAAAAGCAAAATATACTAGGCATTATTATGACTGGGTGTCATATGTCCGCACAGATCAATGTGCACCAACTCCAATGGACCACAGGCTCGTGTTTCTACAGTAGGAAAAGGAGCACAATGTTTCTTCCCAGCAAGACAGTTGGAACAAAGAACTTTTGTTTTCTTCATGGGGAGAAATCCTCACACCATGTCTTTTTTGCTCAATGCAAGAAGGTAGCCCAAATTGAGATGACCAAACCTTCTATGAATTGATTTTTACTACAAGGGCCTTGTCTTCATGAGTGACATCAACCAATTTGTAATGGTCTGCCCTTTTTGTAAATTTATTTATTTTTCTTAATTGTGTTATTTTTATTAGATTGTGGTCTTTCAGAACTAGATGGAAGATGCAGAAGAGGTTTTTTGGTTTTGCATGTATTGTTTTTATAAGACATGCATTGAATACCCAAAAAAACTAGACTAGATATGAGTAAAATACCACTGACCCAGATCATAGAATAGCCAAATATGAATTACAAACACATACCCATGTCATATTTTGCAACTTCACAGGACTGTTGTAGCTGTACCAACATTACAAGCATCATGAATCACTCCAAAACACCATCAAAAGACTGATCTCCTTCAAACAAACTGTTGCATTGATTTTCCTAACCCTAGATGCCAATTTTAAATGCAAAACCTGCCATTAAAGTTAGGCGATTTAGTCTAGGGCAGGTCCACGTACTTACAGCCCTATACGGCCATGATGGAGCTCAACAACAATAAAACACAGCTCTAAAACTCAGTTTTCAGTATGATATGAAGTCTACAAAAACATTCACAAAAGTCCCTCAAGGGTAATCGCTCCAAACAAAGGTTTATAATATCAACAACAAGATATCAACTCCATGAAAGTACGGCCAAGCATGCATGATACGCCCAGCAAGGAAAGTGTCTACAGTCCCAAAACCCTCCTCAAATCACTGTAATCTGTCCTCGAACACCAATTTTCAGCTGCTCTCAAACATGTAATTATTTTCATAGTGAAACTCCATCAAAATGATATCATTAGAGCACAAGCGAAGCCTCTGTAGGAAGCTCCCAGCAATCCTTCCTGATGCTATCTCTCAAGCACGAAGAAGGCAGACTCACAAAGGGCTACGTCTTGTTGATGATTGTTTTTCGACGAGTCCACAATAGAGTGAAATACAGAGTATCTGACTCTCTCTTGAGCAAAGCCTCTCGAATGCTGAACAAAGTGATCAAACAAGATGACTCCAAGGTTCCTTTTCTTATGATTTTATAAGGGATAACTCAGCGACTTAGTATGATTCTGCTGGTAAACACAAAGGGACTTACACAATTGTTCAAACAAGCTGTTGATTCAATGATTATGAAGGCAAACACCAGAATATCTAAGTACTACAGTTTATGGCATATGATGTCACAATGATATTCTTGATCCTATCTCTAATCAAATTGATAAAAAGAACAAAAGATGAAAGGGTTTGGTAACACTAATCTAATCCTAGGTGCAAGGATAATTACTGCTCAGGTGAAATCAAAACCAACTCTTGCTTCGCCAAGTCAAACAACTACACAAGATTGATGCAATCTTCTATGGTTATACAAGATGTTTAAATCACTTATGTTCATGAAACATTCAACAAACATAAAGATCAAATTTAAGCTCAATTTCGTTCAGACTAACTATACATTGCAATTTGCACGCCACAAACTACAAATGGTGTGAACATAAAGATTTCACCACAAACAATAATGAAGCCTTCCACCAACTAACATAAACTTAAAGAAAACTTAATCTAATTTAATGTTCGCTTGAAGAAATCCAAACCATGCAACACTTAGAAACATATATAGAATCACCAAAACAATGAGTCTTATATTATTCCAGAGAGCTCTTGCAACAATTCCAGAATCTTCAATCGTACAAATGAGAGCGAAAGGAGCCCTTTTATAGACCTCAAAATGTATGAAGGGTCAAGATCGATCGGCAAAGCCAATGGACCAGATCATGCCACATCACAAGTAGTTATAACAAACTCCTATCTTTATTAAATGAAAGAGGCTATCTTTAGTAAATGAAGGAGGCAATGAAGGCATGCTTCCCAAGAAGATAAGGATAACACATCATCAGCTTATGAGGAGTCTCCATGTGAACATCCATCACTAGAAGCTTGACATTCAATGAATCTAGACACTATCTGCTTGACATCATCCAAAGGTACACTTGGCGTGTTTTGAGTGGTTCCTTCAGCTTCAAGTACATCATCTGAATAGAAGCCAAGTGTCTTCTCCCAATCGGTCATCCTCGCTTTGTTGGCGCCAAAGTGGACAGCAAGTGAGAAAATACTATCAAGCTTCTCATCAGAAACATCATCTTCTTGGAAGTAGAAGGCTTGAACTTGTTCTTTCATGTTATCAAGAGTCATCTCTCCAAATGGATTACATATCTTCATCAAGGAGGCATGTATTCCATCTTGAATCCTTTGAAGTACACTTCTTACTCTTGACATATCTATTTCTATCTTATTTAGCAACTGTCATTTAATGCGAAAGCCATAATACCAAGAAGAGAAGTCATATGTCCTACCTTCTTCAATCACTTCAGCATGTATCAACTCATCACCTGAAGTCTCCATCAAGCCCTTTAAATGTGGTAAGTATTGTTCCTTGATATCTTTGAACTCAGTACAAATTGTCATCAATGCAAGTACCCTTGCTTTGAGATCAACAATCTTATCATACACTTGCATGATATCTTCCAGGTGTTTATATGTAGCTTCCTTTGGTCTTTTCATCCAATCTCTCATCCTGTGAGATGAAGACTTCAACTCCTCAAGATGTATAACTGTTTCTGGAGGAAGAAGAGATGGAGGTGTAGACACCCTGTCCTATTGACGAATAGGATGAACCAAGTGTTGAATATACTGTTCTAAAGCTTGACACCTCTGCTCTGCTTTAATTCTACCTTCTGTTTCTTGCCTTATGACAGTTCGAGCATTATCAATTGAACCCTGAAATTCTTCTTCTACTTGCATACCAATCAATGGACCCAAATTGATTGTATTGATGTCATAATCATCAGGTGTTATATCTTCTATATTCTTTTCAAGCCTTGGAACTGCTACATGAACTTTCCTTACACCTGTTTCATCTTTCGTGATCTTTGAAAGAATAGTGGCTTTCTTCTTTGGTTTTTCATTAAACATGTCCAGAAGTAACTCATCAACTGGAAGAGGACATTTCTCAACTTCGTAATTTTCCCTCATTCTTTCCTGCAGCCACTCCGGCAATGATGAAAGATCCTGTAACTGTTGTAATTGCCTTCCTTGTGCAGGCAATGATTCTTCTTCAGCTTCATCCTTGTCTTCAGTGTTAGCTTCATCAATGATCTCAGTATCATGTGGACTTGAACGCACTTCTTCAACTAGAGTCTCTGGAACTGCACCCTCAACACGCACCACTATGTCTTGATTCAGTGGAGTATCACCTGGCTGTCTAGAAGAAGCAGTTTCAATACTTATCATTTTCTTTTTCTTGTTTGATTCTCCTTGTGCAAATTCAAGTTGTTTTCTTTTCTTTGCTTGACCTGAATCTCTTTCATTGTCCTTACTCTGTGAACTTCTACCAGGTGCACTATGTTGTTCCTGATGTTCTACTTCTCCCATCTTAGTATAAGTGAGTTTCTTACCTTCATCTAGCAATGCTTGTACTTGCTCTCTTACTTGTTCTTCAGTAATAGCAATGATAGGCTTTATCAACCCTTCATCATCAACCCTTTCTCTATCGGCCCAGTTGATATCATAAGGCAAGTTCCGGATCTTATTGTACTCATTACCCAAAAGAGTTCTTTCATTATCTAACTGATCAGGAATCCTTAATACCTTAGTAGCTCTCACTAAATCCCATTTCAGCCTTGAACACTTTTGCATCCTGACATCATCATCAATGGCATTAGCCCAATGGTCCTCAAGCTGCTCAGCATGTCTGTAAGAAGAATATGACTGCTTAATGGCTCCATGTGGGTCGAAGTTCTCCCTCCTTGAATCATGAGGATGCAGATGATATGCCTGAAGCTCAATCTCTGAATGCTCGGCTGCTTGAAGTGATGGACAAGAGTAATATCTGCCAAACTGGAGAGGAAACTAAACTCCGGCTTTCTTTCTTGCCCTTTGCATTTTATGAAACTCTAGCAACTGTCTTGAAACCTCTAGCAACACCATCCTGTTGGTGGGACATCTAGGCAATCTGTATGGAAAGGATGTAAAACCTGAATCCTGATATATGTGAACTTGTCATACTGGATGTAATACCTTCCATACTGTTCAATGAAGTTTCTAGCAGCACCTATTAGTCTCCTATGCAGTTCTCCTCTCAACTTTCTCACTATGAACATGGCGAAGGCATCATTGATCCTCTTTTAATGATTGATGTTCTTCAGGTGGAGCTGAGGATAACACTGATGTGAAAGAATCTGTTCAGGCTTTGTACCTACTTCCCCCTTTAGCTGTTAATCCTTTATAAACCACATTTCTTGCTAGTATATAAACAAGGTAGGAAGTCATGAAGAATGATTTTGTTTCATCAAACCTTTCAAACTGTTCATCATGGCAATGGCTTATAAGGCCAGCCCAGTCAACCATCTTATTCTTTGTAAACACATGATCAAAATAAGTATACATCCATCCTTCAAAAGTAGATGATTGGGGCCTACCTGTTACTCGAGTCAGGAACATGATGAAGTAACTTATCTCTTGTTTGAAGTCTGTCTTGTGATATTTTGGATCTTCAGAGTTGTACATCTTGATTGACGAATCTGTCATCCACTTCTTTCTTACTTCTTGCATATAATGCTTAGGGTCACCTTCAAAAGTACATTGAGCAGTTGTAGGACATATGAAGACTCCCTTCCGGCTTGGGATGTTGAAGATCTCCTGGACGGCTTCCCTTTGCAGATAAGCGAGAACAGTCCCATCTTTAGCTATAATCTGTCTCTTATGTTTGTCGTAATGCTGAACACATTCCAACACTAACTCAGCACTAGGCAAGGTAGGTGGGAAGCATACTGCTTGTACAATTCCACTCTTCACAATGGCCTTGATGTCTTCATTTCTTGTGATGGCGAGCAAGAGGTCTTTCACCTCATCCAAGTTGACGTGTCCCATGTTAGTGTCTCCCACGTTCTTCCACTGAGTTTCAAGCTTGGAGTCAAGTATGGTGGACTTGGCATCCATCTTGATCATCACTTGCCTCTCCTTTGCCGTCATGCCCATTTATCTACAAACAAGATTCGAATAAGTGACTTGAAATAATAAATTTTACCCTCATAATCCTGATTTTCAGATGATAAAGCTATGAAATTATGCAAAATAAAGACAAGTAAAAGATGATTGAAACACACCTTGTATCAAATTTCTGACTTAGGAAAATGCAGATTTCCAGATTTAATGATAAAATCAGTCTTGAAATGACAAAAATCAGAAGAAAAAATGTTAAAATCAGTCTTCTAAAATGCAAATCTGTCTTGAAAAATTAACTCCTTAAAATTTCGCTACCCTCTTGAAGAATTCGCTGCCCCTCTATGAAATTCACTACCCCTCTATGAAATTAGAATGTGAATTATGATAAATGAAGAAAAGCACCCTCTATTATATAGCAAATTCACCTATATTAAATACTGGCGGCTAGGAGGGAGGTCGGCCTCAAATGCATTTAATGCAAAGTCTTTTCAAAATTTCAAAATTTCCCAAAGGCGCCAAAACTAATAAGTCATATGGAGGGCGCCCAAGGATGAAGATTTAGGTGTATGTGGGCGCCCAAACTCATTGCTTAATTCTGAGTTGCTCCAAGGGCCCTAGGCGCTTAAACTAGGCAATAATGAAGAACTAGAGCGCCTTCCACCCTTCTCTTCTTAGAGCGCCTCAACATGATCAAATCTCCAAACAAGAGCACCCAAACTCATAGAGCTCTAACTTATCGGTTTTGAAACTTTGACATAAGGCGCCCATGATGGGGATCTCTAAGTATAGGCACCTATTGAGGATAGTTCCATTGACAAAGCATACCTAGAACTTCCCTTACGATTAGATCAATAAAAGCTTTTTAAATTGAGACATTCTAAGGCGCCTTTAAAGGTTGAGCCTGACATGCTTAGGCACCAAATATGTTGTTCAATTTAAGGCGCTCATGGAGGTGGTAACTTGCCTATGCATTCCTCTAAGGCACACTTGAGGGATTTTTTCTCATCTTCCCTTAGGCGTTTAAAACTCTCATCATTCTCTTTCAAAACACCCCAGAGGTTTGTCTTCAAAACTTAGCCATTTTGGGAGCCTTGACATAGGGCGCACATTTAGATATAATTTGAAACTTACCCCCTTTTTATGCGCCAAGATGTCTTCAGGGATCAATAGAAGAGCGCCAAATGAGATGAGTTGAAACAAGAGATGCACAAATACTATTGGGCGCTTCTATGGAATGGATTTTGGCATTTGTAGAGGAAGACCTTCTTCAGTGGGCGCCAATACATGTTGATATCAAAGGTCAAGGGCGCCCAAAACTCTTAATTCTCTTCCTAATTCCCTTTAATGATGATTCAAACCCTCTGGATGAAGGCGCCTAATCTAGATGGAAGGAGCAAGAAAATGCGCCCTGTGATCTTGAAGATGATCACTTAATCTCTCCTAAGTTAAAACTCTCTACTCTCTCCACAGGACGCCAACACATCCTCACAGACCCACACAAGGGCGCCAACTATTGATACTCACCTTCCTCATACTTTTAAGGCGCCCAAGGTTTTATTTTCACTTACCTCTCATAAGACAATGTTTCTGGACTCATCCTCAGGGCACCAAAATGAGGTGATATAGACTAGAGAGGGCGCCTTGAGCCCCTTAAGGTGCAGGTTGATGATGATCCAAGTGGGAATTGGTGCCTAAACTCGTGATGCTCAATTGGATGCATTTACTTCATTAAGAAGCTCAAGATAATCCTTTCAACTCCTCATATCCTTAGGCGCTCATGAAGGGTGTTTCAATCATGCATTAGCGCCCATTGACTTGCAATTGTAAATTGAGTCTTGTCAAGGCGCAAAAAATGGGTTTGAACATAGGGGAAGGGGGCGCCTGAAATTAACACTGGTTATTCATACCTTATAACATGTTCCTCTCTTTCAAGGCGCCCAGAATGATGAACTAGGTGAAAAATAGCGCCTTGCTTTAGATAGGTAATTCAAGATATTAAGTCAATTAATATATTACAAGGGGAATCCAAGCGCCATAGGTTTTGATATATCATTCACTAAACCAGATAACACTCCTTCCAAGGCGCATTTGAGGACTTCTTCCTCAACCCTCTAGCTTACTCAAAAACTTTAGGCGCTCATTTAGTGAAATTTTGATTCATTTCTCCTTAGGCGCTCACTGAGGATGCTTTGATGGTAATTTGGGGTGCAATAAGGCACCTAACTTAGATAATTGATGCCTAGGCGCCTTTATGTGATGCTCCAAGTAGGAAATAGCACCTAAGGCTAGACAGGTGTGAAATGGCACCTAAGTTCTCTAGTTGCTCATTCCATGGCTTCGTTCAACAAACTTGATCAACTCTGCTTCATGCCTACTCCTTGATGTCAGGTGCTTATGATGATTCATATGCTAGATTTCAATGTTTCATGTTCTTACCATTTAGGCGCCAAGAAAGGTTATTTGGACAAGGAGGGCGCCAAAATGAGGTCATTAATGCTTGATAGGCGCCCAGACTCCATTGAGACTCAAGAACTTCTTTAAACTTATTCAAACTCTTAGGCGCCATTTGGAGTGTTTAAACATTTCTTTTATACTAGGGCACCAAAAGGATAATCCGATGCATGAAGGGCGCCCATCAACCTAATGCGGAATTTTGATGATCACCTGAACCTGAAAAGGCGCCTAATCTTAGATAATGTCTAACTTGTCAAGTTTTCACTCCTTGAGGTCTCCTGACAACTCTTTAATCAAGGCGCCAATCTTAGGTTGTTTGGAAGTGTGTTCTCTCCTAGGCACAATTTTCAGGATTTTCAAGATCAGATACCAGACTTAGTCATTTTCAGGATCTCAAACATCAGGATCAAGCCATCAGAATGAAAGCACGACACTTGGATTAGAATTAGATTGAGAACTTCAAACAAACCACTGACTCTATCATGCAATCAACCTAAGACATCATACAAGACTCGGGAAAGTACTGGAATTAAAAAAGAACAGGGGGTCCCCATCTGCAATGGGGCGATGTGTGATTTGGTCACAACACGTCCCTGCAAAACTCTAGTTCAAACCCTAAAGCCAAGCTTCATATTACTCCACAGAAAATTGTCCAAAAAGAGAGAGCCAAATGGAGTTAAAAAATGTCTTGTATACCCTCTTGCCTCCAACGCCCAAAAGAGAGGGAACTTTATTATTTTTAAATTTGAAATAAACCCCTTGTCCCTCCATGGAGCGCTCACCCCTCCCTAGCACACAACTTTAAGTTATAACTTAAAGTTCAAAAAGAAAAGTTACTTTATTAATTTAAAGTAACCATAGCCAATAAAGTATTATAAGTTAAATATTAAATTTAACTTATACTTCGAAATATAATCCCCTGGATGTTCTCGTAGTCCAACTGCAAGTGCTAGGTGCTCCAACTGATAGGGTATAAATAGTAATTGGCCAACACCACCTGATACCTCCTGTCCGACTTACTATAAATAGTAAGTTCTAGAATTACGACTACAAAAGGTTCCCTAACCACATCTATTAGCCTACGAGAACCCCGAGAGTAAGCTAATCACCCCATCTCTCTGAATGAGCTAAGGAGAGGATATTACAGTCCGCCCTCCCCAAAATTGCTTGCCCTCAAGCAATTGCAGTGTTGGATGCTAGAGAATATGTTCACTTTCCCAAGTAGCATCCTCCTCTGGTAAGTACTGCCACTTCACCAAGTACTCTGTGATCACTCTCCACCTGACGATCCTCTCCCTGAAATCAATCACTACCTCTGGAACAAGTACCAGCTTACCCTCATCATCCAATGGGGGCAACACTGCTGAAGGAGTCACATTATGACCAAGTGCCTTCTTGAGGCAACATACATGAAACACATTGTGCACTCTACTCCCCTCAGGTAACTCCAACTCATAGGCTACCTCACCAACTCTCCTAATGACTTTGAATGGGCCATAAAAACGAAGTTTCAACTTCTCTGCTCCACTCTTCTTAAGAGTGAATTGCATGTATGGTTGTAATCTCACATAAACCATGTCACCCACCTCAAACTCTCACTCTATACGGTGCTGATCAGCATACGACTTCTGCTGATTCTGGGCATGCTGAATGTTTTCTCTCAAAGATCTCATTATGTTTTGGCTCTCCTGCAAGAAGTCCTTAGCCCTGGGCACTCTACAATCACTGAACAACAAATCAATGAAGTTAGGTACTTCATATCCATACAAAGCCATGAAAGGTGACATTTTGATGGACATGTGGAAAGTGGAGTTGTAACAAAACTCTCCCAAGTGCAACCATTTTATCCATCCCTTTTTCTGCCTTAAAACATAATTCCGAAGGTAGCCTTCCACCTATTTGTTAACTATTTCAGTTTGGCCATCTGTTTGGAGGTGGTAAGTAGTGCTAGGAGTCAACTCGATACCACATAATTTGAACAATTCTTGCCAGAAAAAGCTCATGAACTTGTTGCCCCTGTCACTTATGATGTTCTTTGGTACCCCATGAAGCCTAAACACCTCCTTTAAGAACAAATCTGCCACCTGTAAGGCTGTATATCCTGCTAATATGGCAAAGAAATGGGCAAATTTGGTCAAACAATCCACCACAACAAAAATACAATCTTTCCCTTGCACCTTGGGAAGCCTTGTGATGAAATCCATTGAAACACTCCCACTTTTGAGTAGGAATGGGCAATGGTTGTAGCAGACCAGCCGGGTATGTGCGCTCACTTTTATTTTGTTGGCACGCTTGACACTCACGTACATACCTGGTAATGTCTTCCTTCATCCCCTTCCATGAGAATCTCTCACGGATCTGCCTATATGTCTTATAAAACCCACGATGACCAGCCAATGTCATGAAAAGATTTGAAAATTTGCTCTTTTAACTTTTATTCAGACACTAACCAAATCCTCTCCTTGTAGAAGATCAAGCCATCTTGCACACTGTATTTATCACCATCCAATGTACCATCAAGAATGCTATTGGCAATATTGTTCTTTGCATAATCAGCTTGAATATTCTCCTTCCAATCTACTGCTATCTCAGAAAAAACACATAAATGGGGTCTCCTAGATAGTGCATCAGCCACCACATTTTTTTTTCCCTTGACATATTCAATGTCAAAATCATATGCTTGAAGTTTGTTAACCAATTTTTGTTGTCTCTAACTCAAATCCTTCTGATTAAGGAAGTATTTCATATTGTTATGATCAGTTTTAACAATAAATCTGCCCCCAACAAGATATTGTTTGTACTTAGCCAATGCATGCATTATGGCTAACATCTCCTTCTCATAAATTGAATCACTTCTCTCACTTCCCTTCAACTTTCTACTCTCAAAAGTAATTGGATGCTTATTTTGCATGAGGACAGTCCCTATACCATAACCAGAAGCATCACATTCAAGCTCAAATGGCTTGGAAAAATTAGGAAGTGACAAAACAGGGCATGAGCTCATCAACTTCTTAAACTGATCAAATGAATCCTGTCTTGATTCTGACCAAGAGAATGCACCTTTCCTAGTCAAATCAGTAAGTGGGGCAGCAACCTGTGAAAATCTTTTTACAAACCTTCTGTAGAACCCACACAATCCAAAAAAAACCCTTAAGCTGTGTCAAATTAGTGGGTTGTGGCCAATCAAGTATTGCTTTGATTTTATCAGAATCCACATGAACATCATCAGCACCGATTATATGCCCCAAATACAACTCTGTCATCCCAAACTCACACTTGGATTCTTTAGCAAAAAGAGACTCACTCTCAAGAATACCCAACACCTCATCCAAGTGTTTCAAATGCTCTTCCCATGATCTACTATAAACAAGGATGTCATCAAAGAAGATTAAAACAAACTTACGTAATTGTTTGCTAAACACCCTGTTCATGCATGACTGGAAAGTGGCTGGAGCATTTGTCAAACCGAAGACATGACAAGAAACTCAAAATGTCCAAAGTGACATCTGAATGCAGTCTTCTCCACATCCTCCTCCCTGACTCTAATCTGATGGTATCCCGATCTTAGGTCTATTTTGGAGAAATATACTGCACCATGCAACTCATCAATGTGTGGAATTGGATATCTATTCTTAATTGTTTTCTTATTAAGGGCCCTGTAATCCACACACACACGCATAGTCCCATCCTTCTTTTTCACCAAGACAACTGAAGAAGTAAATGGGCTCCTGCTTCGCCAAATGTGTCCCATCTCTAAGAGCTCCTTTATGGTCTTCTCAATCTCATCTTTGAGTCTCTTGGGATGCCTGTACGGAGTAGTAATCACTGCCTTAGTCCCCTCCTCTAACTCTGTCACATGCTCAATGCCTCTATCAGGAGGCCTACCTGGAGGAAGACTACCAAACACCTTGCTTCTTTTGGAAAGAAGCCCTTGTATCTCTGGTGGATAAGATCTCTTAACCTCCTCTGTAATTGTGGGCATAATCACACACTCTGCTACCCACTCTACCTGATCATGCCTGAAAAGTCTCTCCATTCGTTTGAAAGACACCGCATGTGGACCTCCATTTGACAAACCCCTCAAGACCACATTCTTCCCTTCTGATTTGAATTTCAGCTCCATGGTATGAAAATTAAGGGTGATCTCTCCCAAAGAATGTAGCCACTGAATCCCCATAACTACATTTGAGTCTCCAATACTAACCACATAGAAATCCTCCTTAATCTCATAATCCCCAAACTATATACTCAACTGTGGGACCATCTTAGTGCAATTGATAGTGAAACCATTAGCTACCATTACCTGGAAACCACTCACCTCCTGTGTTTGAAGGCCTCTACGAACAACCAAGCCCTCATCAATAAAATTATGAGTAGCTCCTGTATCAAAGCTATCATTTGTTGCCCCTTAAGTACTCCTCTAATGCGAAGAGACTCATTTTTTCGAAAGCAATGGAGCTGTGCTAGTTTCACATCATTGTCCTCCTCCTTCACCCCTTCTTCTGGTGCATTTTCCTCCTCACATACTTCATAATCAGATTGTTGTTCTGATTTTTATGATGCACTATCATCACCAAATTGGTACTCAATTAGGAGTGCTTTTCCCTTTGCTGAACATTTATGGCCTTTGGTCCAAGGCTCCTTGCATGTGAAGCATAAACCCTTCCTCCTAAGCTTGTTTAAAGTCTCACTGTCAATCTTGGTATATTGTTTCTTTGGCTATTCTGGTTCTCTTGTTATATGTTTTTTGTCCTTGTCTTTCTTCTAAAGGAAACCTTTTGACTGAGATTTGCTTTGTGAAGTGGAAGTATCCATATCTCGAGCTTTCTTAATTGCTTCACGAAGAGTTGGTGGATTGAATGCCTTGATCCATCCCTTCAAAGGTTCTGACAAACCATCAATGAAGAGTACAATAAGTCTCCTCTCAGAAATATCTGTCACCAATACTGATAATCGCTGAAAATCAGCCACATAAGCATCTACTGTACCCCACTATTTCAGTTGTGTTAGCTCCTTAAACTGCAGTTCTAGATCCTTTTTGTCAAACCTCTCTATTATCCTTTCAGTGAACTCAGCATATGATGTGATCTGTGCATGTCCCAATGTGATCAAGTCGTGGTGCCACCATTCATGAGCAACTCAATCTAGATACATGGCAACATATTTTATGGATTCTTCTTCAGGCATAGGATTAAAAGTGAAGAAGGTATCAACTTTTTGAACCCATGCACGAGCTGATGTCTTCCTAAACCCATCAAAGTAAGGAAGACTAAGCTTCCCAAGCTTCTTTAGTAGCTCATTGTGTTGCTCTTTGTTGCCTCTGTGGGACATATGTGTCATCCTAACATCCATGTAATCACGCAGAGATATATCACATTGAAAATCAGGTCCTGCATCTCTCCAATCCTGTCTAAATTAATCCTACATTTCCACTAATGTGAGTTCATTCCCTAATGGAGGTTCAACTCTGGGGGGAACGCTGGCATAAGAGGTCTTGCTACTGCTGCCCTCCGATATGGATCTTCAATCCTGGGTGGATTTTGACCATTCCTTTGGTCCTCATTACCTCTGTTATTAACTGCCATATGAGCAATTGCATCAGCCAACTAAGCCATGCGCTGATTTGTTTGTTCTTGGCTTCTAAGCAAGGCATCCAACATAAATGTTGTGGGATCTGGTGCTACATGTCTATCATCTCTGTCACCCATGTTTCTTGAGTGAGCTGATTGTTGCTCCTTTGTATCAGAAGGACAATGTTCCCAACGATCTCCCATTTTTCTCTGTCTTTCTTGATATCTTCTTTCTCTGTCACTGATGCTTATAGAAATTCATTACCCACTGGATGGCAGGAAGATTTGAGCTCTGATACCACTATAATGTTCTGCCCTGTTTGTAAAAAAAAATTTCTTGATTGTGTCATTTTTATTAGATTGTGGTCTTTCAGAACTAGACGGAAGATGCAAAAGAGGTTTCTTGGTTTTGCATGTATTGTTTTTACATAAATGCAAGGAAATATAAGACATGCATTGAATACCCAAAAAAACTAGAATAGATATGAGTAAAATACCACTGACCCAGATCATAGAATAGCCAAATATGAATTACAAACACATACCCATGTCATGTTTTGCAACTTCACAGGACTGTTGTAGCTCTACCAGCATTACAAGCATCATGAATCACTCTAAAACACAATCAAAAGACTGATCTCCTTCAAACAAACTATTGCATTGATTTTCCTAACCCTAGGCGCCAAATTTAAATGCAAAACCTACCATTAAAGTTAGGCAATTTAGTCTAGGGAAGGTCCATGTCCTTACAGCCCTATACGGCCATGATGGAGCTCAGCAACAATAAAACCTAGCTCTAAAACTCAGTTTTCAATATGATATTAAGTCTGCAAAAACATTCACAGAAGTCCCTCAAGGGTAATCGCTCCAAACAAAGGTTTATAATATCAACAAGATATCAGCTTCATGAAAGTACGGCCAAGCAGGGATGAGTACGCCCCAGCAAGGAAAGTGGCTGCAGTCCCAAAACCCTCCTCAAATCACCGAAATATGTCCTCAAACACCAATTTCCAGCTACTCTCAAACATGTAATTATTTTCATAGTGAAACTCCATCAAAATGATATCATTAGAGCACAAGCGAAGCCTCTGTATGAAGCTCCCAACAATCCTTCCTGATGTTATCTCTCAAGCACGAAGAAGGCAGTCTCACAGAGGGCTACGTCCCTGCAAAACCCCAGTTCAAACCCTAAAGCCAAGCTTCATATTACTCCACAGAAAATTGTCCAAAAAGAGAGAGCCAAATGGAGTTAAAAAATGTCTTTTATACACTCTTGCCTCCAACGCCCAAAAGAGAGGGAACTTTATTATTTTTAAATTTGAAATAAACCCCTTTTCCCTCCATGGAGAGCTCACCCCTCCCTAGCACACAACTTTAAGTTATAACTTAAAGTTCAAAAACGAAAGTTACTTTATTAATTTAAAGTAACCATAGCCAATAAAGTATTATAAGTTAAATAAAAAATTTAACTTATACTTCGAAAAATAATCCCCTGGTTGTTCTTGAAGTCCAACTGCAAGTGCTAGGTGCTCCAACTGACAGGCTATGAATAGTAATTGGCCAACGCCACCTGATACCTCCTATCCGACTTACTATAAATAGTAAGTCCTGGAATTACGACCACAAAAGGTTCCCTAACCACATCTATTAGCCTACAGGAACCCCGAGAGTAGGCTAATCACTCCATCTTTCTGAATGAGCTGAGGGGACATTACACAATTGTAACATTTTGTCAGCCCCTAAGGCACGAGCAACAACTTCTCCATTGCAAGTCTTGTCTTGAATGAGAGTTTCTCACCATTATGTTCGTCAAATTCAACCTTCAAGTTGTGCTCAAGCAATTGACTTATTGTTAAGAGGTTCTTCATGAACCCTAAAACATATAGAACTAAAGATTAGGAAATGCAACAAAGGAGATTAGACAAACAAAATGCATATAAACACTATGTTCATACCTTTGAAGATCTCCCACTCCTTGATAAGGTGGAGGAGCTTGCACTCTAGAGCTCCTTGCTTTACCCAAAGTAGATGTTGTCAAATGTGGATTGCTCTTTGATCGACACAATATGAGGATTGATAGAGGATTTGATGGAGATCAAGATGAGATGATATGGCCATGGGATGAGGAATGATTTTGACATCATGAGGTTAAGATGAAGGAGATGGGGAGATATTTTGGCATAGTTTTGATGCAAGAAGTTGTTGACATGGCTTGGATTGGCCTTGTATTTATAGGCCAGTTTGGAGGGATTTGAATCCAATGGCTAGGATTCAAAGTTGGAATCAATGGTTGAGAGGACAGGATGAAATCAAGGGCTTAGATCTCATCAACAAAGATGAAGGGTTGATATTAAAAGTGAATTTTAAATTCACCTTGGGAAGGATGAAGAGGATTAAAGATGAATTAAAAATTCATCTTGGGAAGAGGTGGATAATGACATGTCAATAAATTAAAAATTCATTTCCATGGGGGAGTGTTGAATTAAAAATTCAAGTTTATGGGAGGATGTGGAGACATGTGACACATGTGCTCTTTTGGGAATCACATGTGTGAGCTCTTTGCATGGAGAAGAGCTCTTACATGTAAATGAAAAGGTGAGGTGTAAGGGTCATGTGACCCATTTGATTAAAAGGTAATTTTTTATTTATGGGGTGTGGGAGAAGGTGTTAAGTGAGATTTGACTAAGTTAATCAAGGGATTAACTTAATTAATGTGGCTGGATAAAATTAGTTAATGGGCTAATGGAGGATTAAAATTAATTAAATAATGATTTATTTAATTAAGTTTGGTCTAAGAGTCATGTTTTTGCAAGGTGTGCGCCCTTGGTCTCCTTGTGTTGTGCAGCACAACGCTTGGGTTCGTGACAAGGCTTAACCAACTCCCGTGGATTCATTAACTCTGGCAGTTGCATCAGGCATTAACAGGTCGATCTTTTGGTGCAACAGCAACCATCTTGCTAACAATTGGTATCAGAGCCTGGGTCACAGGTTCAAACCCCTCGCTTGCGCTGGGGGGATTGTTGCAAGGTGTGTGCTTTGTGACCTAATCACACATTACCCCATTGCAAATGGGGACCCACCTTTTTTTGCAATTTTGAGCTTGCAAGATCCTTAGGAAGTGTTGTCAGACCTAGTCTCTTCCATGAAATGAAGAATGAGCCTCTCCGGAGCAACGTGGAATGAATCAAGTGAGTTTAACAAGGTGCAATTGAGAATACTTAAGCATGTCCTTGAGATACTGAAAATTGACTAAGTCTGATGTTCTGAAGTCTGATGTCCTGAAATCCTGAAAACTGACTAAGTCTGAAATCTGGTGGATCCTCAAAAATCTAGAATCTACATGTTAAATCTCATGGATCCAAGACCTATCTCAAACATCCTGAAAGTATATTTCAAAATATTTAAAGTATAGATTTTACTTAAATATACTTGATTTCGGGCACTGAAAATGGCTAAGGATGGAAATTTCTTCTACATCAGTGGAATCCACCCTCATTAAAGAAATTTCTTCTCCATCAGTGGAATCCGCCCTCATTAAAGAAATTTCTTCACCCACCATGGAATGCGCCCTTGCTCAGGAAATTTCTTCAACCTCCATTATATGCGCTCCAAATCAGAAGACTTCATCATCATCTGGCATATGCGCCCTCACAAGAGAAATTTCTTTAGCACTCAAGAAATCCGCCTTGCCTTAGGAAACTTTCTCCAACCTAGGCTAAATGCGCCCCCCTTTGAGAAATTCCTCAACACCTAGGACATGCGCCCTCCTTAGAGAATTTCCCCAACTTCCATCATTTGCGCTCCAACACAAGGAATTTCTTCCTCACTTCATCAAGTTCGCCCTAATTGGTGGAATTCCTCCAACACTTCATATGCGCCTCATAGAGAATTTCCTCACCCTACTCCAAATGCGCTCATCAAGAAGAAAACTTCTTTAGCCTATCCCAAATGCGCCCTACCTTAGAGGAATTTCTCTAACACCTCTCACGTGCGCTCAGCCTCATTGAAAATTTCTTTAAACCTTATGAAGTCCGCCAGCCAGAAGGAAATTTCTTCATGCCTAGTGAAATCCGCCCAGCCTCGAAGAAGTTTCTTTGACATACCTCATATGAGCTCAACCTTGAAAAATTTCTTCACCTTACTTGAAGTGCGCTCAGGCATGGGTCAGGTCAGCCCTGATTAGAGAAAATCAAAGTATTCAAAAGAAAATAAAAAAAGGGGTAGACAAATGCTCCCTAATGAGGTCAACCCTAGCTGCCAGAGGAGGCCGACCTCGGTAGAAGTGACGCTTGGAATTCGTATAAATGGCAAGTTCTAAAATATGAGAACAAAACCTTCTTCATTGCATAAAACAAATAAGATCTAGTCTAGGACCTTTGCAAGGTATCTAAAGGAGAGACATGTTAGGAAATTAATAATGAAATGTGGATTGATGATCAAATGTCTTTGCATTGATAGATGTTTCTCTTGAGTAGGTAATGGAAGGAAAATGGCGAGAACTTGCACTTGAAGGCTCAAAGCATGGAAGAGTGTTATTCTAGTTCAAAGGGAAACATCAGCGCCACATAGAGGAAAGCTAGTCCGGATGATCAAATTTCAAGCACGCCAGAACAAGACAAGGAGGAATTCAACACCAAGGTCATCCTCGGTAGAGGTCCACTGCACGACACGACTTCATCATCTAGAAGCTCACGTCCAGGAATCCAAGAGTCTAGTTTCACATTCAAGCTCCAAAGCCATCCACTTCAATCATGAAGTCTACTCCAACAATTCACACCCAAGGTCTACTTCCTACACCATTCAAAGATATAATCTTGCACAAGAACATGATGAGAATAGAAATGAGTCGATCATCAAGCAATCCATCAATTACATGAAGAACCTCTAAGTTTCCCAAGTTTTCAAGTTTGAAAGCTGCCAAGTTCCATAGGTGAAAATCCAGCAATTTGGGAAAATATTCCGAACAGTATGAACGTGTTGAAAATCTGAACAGTTTGCTCAATGACTGAGGTGGCCTTGGCACATCATCAATCCGATTACAGTTTGCCACATCACCCGGCCAAGTTCAATGTCCCTGCAAGATGACAAGAGGTCAAAGAGAACGCCCAAGTGGAAGATGCTTCAAAGATTCCATTTCATTCTTATCACATTGGAAAGTGTGCCTTCATTGCCTCTCTTTGGGGTGGTTATGATTTGTTGTCTTCATCTAGGCCATTGATTTGCAAATCAATCCTGGCCGTCAATGTAATTTTGGAGCTTATAAAAGGCCCATTTCTCTCATTTGTAAGGTTAGAAGTGATTAGTTCGTGCATGAGTAGAAGTAGAATAGGAGTAGATTAGAGGAGACTCTTCGAAATCATTGAAGAGACATGAAATTGTTGTAATCATACACTTCAAAATTAATACAAGCTCATTGTTGGTTCGCATGGTGATCTTGTGGTTTTGGAATGTTAGCATGATTTCTAATTTCTTGGATGTGATGGAGAAATGTTTCCAAGTAGTTTAGAAATAGATTAGAAGTTCATTGATGTAATGAGTATATGCAAAGATATTTGATGAATTCCTTAATGGTTCATACTTTTTGTGGATTGTCGAAGGCAGCTCACTTTGCAAAGTTAGCCTGAACCTCCATTTGCTTTAGTTCGATTGTGAATACTTGTTCAAGCTGCACCAGCTATGGGTGTTTGGATGTGTGTTTGCAATATGAAAATCATTGTGTTACCTTAGAAGATTGCACCTGCTTCGTGTAGTTGTTGGTTCTCATGGTGAAGCGGAGTCAAGTTTCGTGAGGAGTTTGTCTATCCTAGCATGTTTCATTATACCTTTGTCCTTAGATTAGACTCTCTCAACCCTTGTCCTTTTTCCTTTCTTTCATAGCCGGTTAGAAGAAGTTCCATTTCATAAGGAAGAAGTAACACATTTGAGTGGAGTAAGGAGTATATTCAGCGTAAGTCCCTTTGTGAGTTTCAGCAAAATCACATCATACCACTGATCTATCTAATTTGCAAGTCAAGACCTGACATACCATGAACGTAGGAGTTGTCTCATTGGATCACATTGTTTAGCCTTTGAGAGACTTTATTCAAGAGAGGATAGAATACTTGGTATTCTATTCTGAGTTTGCATGTGCATAAAGAACACATCAACATGCGCCCTTGGTCTCCTTGTGTTGTGCAGCGCAGCGCTTGGGTTCGTGACAAGGCTTAACTGCCTCCCGTGGATTCATTAACTCTGGCAGTTGTATCGGGCATTAACAAGTCGATCTTTTAGTGCAACAGCAATCGTCTTGCTAACACATGTAGGGTAGGGTAGTTAATTAAATAATTGTTATTTAATCAACTAGGCTAGGTTTAGGTGGTAGGATAGGGTTGATTAATCAAAAAATCATGTTTTATCTAATTAATTAGGATTAGGGAAGTGGACAAATTAACTAAATCAATATTTAACATATTTATTTAATTAATTGGGATGAAATTATAAGGTTTAGTGATAAATTAGATGAATTAATTTATCACAAGGGATGAATGAGGGATAAATGGCTAAGAGTAGATGATTAGGGATAAATTAATTAAATAAAATCAATTTATTTAATTAATTGGAAGGGATAGTTAGTGATGTGAAGATGCGGGAAAGTGGCTTGGTTTTAGGTGTCTACAAGAACCTTTTTAAATTGACACTTGTAAGCCTTGAGTGGTAATGAAATATCCCCAGTAACTTGCACTTCATAGGATATATCATCACCAAGGGAAACTTGCCCGTATGAAATTGATGGGGTGAAGTTGTAGAACCACTCTTGTTCCCTTGTCATGTGTCTAGATGCACCAAAATCAACATACCATACATGACTATTAGAAGTAGAAGCCTGAGTCTCTGCAACATACAAGAAATCTTCTTCATTAGGATCACCCATGGAAACAACATTGCCATGTTGCTTATCATGCTTTTTTTGCCAACAATGATTCTTCTTCTTGTCCCCCCAAGAATGCATCAATGGCTTTTGCTAGCTAGATTCACTATTAGTAAAGGAATTGAACCAACATTCTTGGAGATTGTGTCCCTTCATCCCACAAATGACGCACTTCTTTTTCAATGCAAAGGAATTTTCTTGTTTGGATTTGGATGAACCTGATGGACCACTCAAACATTCAAGTTGCTTTCCCTTCTGTTGAGATGCAAGGGCTTGATTGTTTGGGGAGTTTGAGGTCTCACCAGGAATCGCCTCTTCTTGTTTTAGCAAAGTCACCAACTCCTAAAAAGATGGCTTTCTGCTAGCCACATTGAGACGTGATAAACACTCGAAAGGTAGGGGACAATGCTCTCAAGACAATGGGTACAAGAGAGTCATCTAACACAATTTCCCCTAATGCTTGCAATGATGCCCTGATCTCTGCAACTCTTCTAAAAAAGTTCTCCAATTTTTCATCATTTTTGCATTTGCAAATAATGTAGTTGACATTGCAAATGAAGATTTGATTCTGATTTTTTGACTCAGACTATCTTGAGACAATCCAAGCCTCTTTGGCAATTGTGGGCTATTTAGATGTGAAGCTAAACCTCATTTGAGACATTGTACAAGATTATCAATTTGGCCTTCTAATTGGTCTTATCATACTAATTCTGCTCGGCTCCAGCTTGTGCAAGTTTAGTGATTCTTCCAAAAACTATATCCCACAAAATTTCAAACTCAAGTTGAGTTGGTACGTTGGTTTCCAAGTAGAATAATCATCACCTCTCAACAACTAAGAGTCAAGAAGCATTATTGGAAGCCATTTTATTGGATGTGGGGGGTCCTTATCTCTCCAAAAAGAAATCTTCACCCTTATTTCTCCCCAACGTTTTACAAGGTCGATGCCACAGACGTCGTCGTTGTAGCTATTTAGGGGTTAGATGCAATAATTTGACACGTCATTACTCATAAATGCAAAACAAAGGCACCATTTATATCGAGCGCTACAATGTTTTGTTACAAAAATGTATTTGCTCCAAAAATAATAATACTTTAAGTGCACTAAATCAAAATAATATAGTTTGTTGACTATAATATTTAGACTTTCTTTTCTGTTTTTGTTTTTTTAAACTTTAAAATATGAAAAAATATATATATTAAATTCTTTTCAATCCTAATGTTTTATATTCGCCAAAGCTTTTCCAAACTTCCCATGCTTTGTTTTGTTTAATACTTTCCAAACTTTAGAAATAATTAGGTGAAGTATAATGTGCACCTTTAATTTTTCGGACCTTTGTTTTTTTATGGCCTAAGAAATTCGAACAATGGATAGGGTCTGCACAACTTCTACAGGGTCTTCTCATCCCACACGGGCTCTTCCAAATTCTGCCAACAAAGAATAATATGATGCCTTTTCTTCCACAAACAGCATGTTTTTCTTACACACAAAGGCCAATTTTCTGTGAGATTTGTCTTCACGCCAATTTTGCTGTGGTGTTTCTTCTGTGATCCCACAATTTCTTCTTCCGCAATTCTACTTTAATGGCAGCGGATGAAGACTGATAATCATGAAGGTTAGGATGTGTTACGCATTTCTATTTGCAAGGCTAGGGCTATGTAGATGGTAGCCGAATTGATCTATGCAAGCGACTCCTCAAACGGCCTCAAAACGCCTCTACAATTTTCCTCCACTCTGAATCAGGGGAGGAGGCCTTGAACAAAGTCAGGGAATACAAGACGAATATGGAAGAATTGATCAGAGGCACTTTCAATGCCAGAGTGCAAAACTTAATAAGTTTGGCAAATGATCTTTGGAAATGCTATTTTGATATCATTACTGCAACTCAAAAACAAAAGGAAATTGAATCCAACCTGGTTGAAATCAACAGCAAATGGATCCTAAGGATTTATCAATTGACCACAATCCATATAAATGCAGGGGCTGCAACTGGAGCCAATACAAGAATATCAACTACAGATAATATATGTCGAATGCTACATGAAACTTCTTTCATAGAGAAGTTAAAAGCTAATATGGAGGATAAAAGGGCAGAATTTCAAAGTCTTGTAGACTCCATGTTACCTACAATTGAGGGACCCAAAGGCAGATAAAAGCACTGGAAAGATGAGTTTAGTGATCTTGCCTCTTTGTTTCCCAATCCACTCTTGTCTTGTGAGAAGGAGGACCCTATCTTGTTCAATTATCAGATTGACTAGATAGTAAATCTAGAAACAAGAGCAAGCAATTTCATCAAAGAGAGCAGGGTTCTTTTAGATGCCAAGTATGAGGCTAATGTCAACTGAGCTAAAGAAATAATTGAGGCTGATCTGCCAAGCAACTAGGAATGAAGTCATGAGGTGACAGTATTTCTGAAAAGTTGTCAGAAGTTTGTATTCTTACATTATTTTATTCTTTCAATGTTACAATGAGTGGTCTAATCCAGTACAAAGGGGCCACGTGAATTCATTGAATTATTTTGCACGTGCCCTGCTACTTTATCAATGTGGAGCCAGTTCTGAAGCTTCACATAGTGAGTTGATGTGATTACACATGGCAGTATGGGATAAGTTTCACCTAGTTTCCATGATATCAAGGGTCTAGACTTGGCGAGCATCAAAAGAGATATTCAAAAGACCGAGGATAGTTCTTCCAGTATTCATATTTTGGCTTCTTCTCTAAAGAATATGGTAAGAAGTTTGGGAAGAGGCAGTGACTGGGTCTCTTCCCACTCAAATATTTGCAAAGGGATCTTGGATATAGTGAGGGGCAGTGCTCTTATTGGTGTTTGACTTGGCATCTTTATGCAGAAATCAGTGTAGCATCTGGACAGATCTCACCCTAATCCTTGAAAAAAGTGAGGGCTATCCTTCATCACTACCTTTTTTTGCACGTTGGACATGCATGCTCTCTATTGAAGGGCAGACTTTTGAGAGTGCAGGCCTAGCAGTTCGGTTAATTTCAGCCTCACTATGTTTTTGTCCAAAGTTATTTTTCAAGTGATAACCATTTTCTTAAGATTGTAAAGCATTAGGACAAATGTCAATCATCTGTGTGAGGTGAGCATTGATTGTCCTTTTGCTATAAATAGAGGTTAATCATTTGTGTAATATAGGATCAGCCATAACCAATTTTGTAAGCACATTCATGCAAGAATCCATATTCAGAGCTCCTAGAAAGTAAGACATTGTTGTAATCTAGATTTTGTTATAGTGCTTTAAAGTTGTAATTCCATTTACAGAAATCAGTATAAGACATCTTATGTTTTATTTACAAATTGTCTCTGCCATTTACTAAATATTTCAGGGGATCTAACAAATTCCTAGGCTCACATTTGTTGTGCTTGTGTTAAAGATTACTTAGTTTTCCATTCAAGTAGTAGTTATAAATCTGTCTTAATATGTAGGGTATTTTGATGAATGGTCTAATGGAAAAGCATGGTTTGTAAAGCTATAAGCAAGAACGCATTGGAGAAATTGAACTCTGCAAGACAGAGAAAATCAGTTAAATCAAATATTCCACGTGGACGTTCCCCCCCTAAAACCTATCAGACGTCCTTGGGATGTGGGGATGGCAGGAAAATGTGCCCCCACTGCCATCAACGAGAAGGAGATGTCTTTAGGACGTTTCCCTCAAAGACGAGACATTTCCAAGACATCATCCCTTGATGGGGATTTTGGGGCGACAGCTTGGGTGCTTCCACAAGTCTCTCAAACATCCCTGAAACTGCCAATTGTCTCCACAGTTTCTCTATGTCATGATAACAATTTTCATTTGTGTCAAAGCTTTGAACAAATAGACAACACGATGGCATGTACAAATGGTTGACCTTGGAAGAAAGAAGGAATACTTTCATGGTATTGTAAGCAAAATAGACTATTAAAATACTTGTTACTATTTTTGTTTACTTGGATGCACACTCTCTTAGCTTAACTTTAGAAAAGTTGTTGTTCAAATATTTGAAAAGATTCAAGACTGACGATATTGCTGTCTTCAACTCCATAGCCTCATCATTTAGACCGATCAGATTCTCTAGCTTCACCATTAGTTC
This sequence comes from Cunninghamia lanceolata, assembly GCA_027924645.1. Lineage (NCBI taxonomy): Eukaryota > Viridiplantae > Streptophyta > Pinopsida > Cupressales > Cupressaceae > Cunninghamia > Cunninghamia lanceolata. Next base: position 739,408 of record BSBN01001277.1, on the reverse strand, counting down.
TCTAAAGAATGAAGATTTGGCTAGAAATAGTGAGGACTTGGTGTTGGAGAAAAGTTGAAAACATGGTGATAAAATTATGAAAGATGGTGTGCACCATGAAGGTATGTATGGTTTCGAAGGCCAACTCCACCACCAGACATAGCAAGGGGTGCTACCCCTCGACCCCACTGGGGGTGCTGCCCCTAAAACCCTGCTTTGGTTTTATATTTATGCCTAAATTTGGGGATGATGCACATATTATATATATGTATATATAATATGCGCCACCATCCCCAAATTTAGGCCCTTGGTCCCCATGTCCTTGAAACCCGTCGCCCTGTTTCAAAACTCTGTGGAACTATGGTTAAATCCATATGGAAATGAATTCTTCTTTGCATTATTGTAACTAATTCATTTTGCTGACTGTGCTTGTCAACATTTAGGCAATGATCTTGCATTTGCTATCGATCTAATCATTACAATTCAAAATGACAAATCCTTCAAGTGTAAATTATGCAACTCATGCAACTACACTAAACTTAAGGGTATAAAGGGCCACTTAGTAAATTGATTATTCACTCACCCTTTACTCATAAACCTGTGGATTAAGCATATTTTCTGCAATTTAAAATCTCTAATCGCAATTTCGCACAAAACAAACACATAGATTAGTGGCAAAGCAAATAGGGTTCATAATCTATGTTGTAGGATTTAGTTTTGTTTGCAACAAATTTTAACAAATGTGCAATCAGTTTGTGAGATCTTTTAAAGCATCACCCTCCTAAGTTTTTGTAGAGCTCAAAGTGTAAAAGAGCTGAATCCACTCTTGTCAACTGGCCTGGTCTGCCAATATTTTGATCACGGAGTATCATTTGATCCTATAACTCGACTCTTTACCCCAGAAGTCAAAGGGTCCTGTTAATGTACATCTTAGGAATATTGTTCAATGTTAACTGATTGCAGCACCAACAGTTTGATTCCCCTATTTTGAAGGCAATTGTGAGCAGATGTTCCTTATGTCTTGTGATGATGGCATTAGCTTAGAGGAAAATCATTAACAGTTGCACATACTAAACAATCATCAATTGGGAGGATTAGGTGTCGCACAAGACAGTGCAAACATTAATGGCATATAAGCAATGATCACAGCCAATGTCCTAACTCCATTGTGAATAAAGCAACGTTTTTGAGTTCAGACATTAATTGTGAAACTAAATGGATTAACATGAGTGTTAGAAAATAACTCTATGCTTCAGAACAGGAAATAAGTGATATAGGGTATAAAATAAATTTATTTAATATGGATATAAGAATGTGTATCTTGATAATCCTGTGCACACATGGACGGAGACCAGGCTTTGACCATGTCATTCATGTGGAACAACTATGAGTGGATGGCTTATAATTGACCAAAACTCGCTCAATTTCCTAAACTTGTTTTTAACATAGTTATAATTAGAATCCATACAAGGTATGACTTAAACATTACAAACATTAAGGTTAAGACAGCAGATTAAGGTCCATCCATGCAGGGTAAAATATGTAGGTGTTGTTAGACAACATGAGAATTGAATTGACATGTCTTCTCCCAAGGCAGTGTAATAATGTTTTTGCAAGGTGGCAGGCGTTTGGAAATTGGCATTTGGAAGAGGCATTCTTCGTGCAACTCATTCATTCATTTGTTCTCATTCTTTCACTGTCCATCTGCATTTCCACTCCTTTGCAACTGTGGCATTTTTCTTGCTGGTTCCAAAAATTTAGCAAGTGGACTGTTGATGTCTTCGTGACACTTTGAAGTGGTTGTTTTCTCTCTGTGGATGGGATTGTGTTCGGAGATGGGTGTGCTCTCTGTTGAACTCGTGTGTCTTAAAGACCTGCATTTTCTACACTGGGTAGCTTTGTTTCTGTTGGAATTTGCCCTTTGTTTAGTCTGTGGATTTTCTACGTTCATTGTTGTGACTCTGTTCTTAATCCCTGATAATCCCTGCATACTACAGCTAAGAGAAATTCCTCAATAAGGGCATCATCAATCTTATGCCAAGCTTGTTAAACAACCCAAACAGAATTGTAATGTCCCATTTTCAAAATAAAGCCGACACATGTTTTGAAGCCTTCAGCGATCAGTGAAGAAATGGGTAACGATAAACAAACTGTTAAGCATTGCTCTGGCTGGATATAACAATGGAAATCGTGTGCCTGGCCGCTGCTCCAAATCAATTGGAAATTGCACTGAAGGAGATTCAGCTACAGAACCCACTATAGTGGGTCATCATTTGCTTCTTTCACATGCTGCAACTGTCAAACTATACAGGGACAAATATCCGAAAAAGCAGAAGGGCTTGATAGGCGTCACGTTGGTTACCCACTGGTTTAGTCCATGTACCAACTCTTTAAGCAACCAGGAAGCTACTTGACGGATTCAATATTTCTAATTTGGCTGGTTCATGGATCCTCTTACAAGAGGGGATTATCCAACTACAATGAGATCTAATGTGGGAGCTCGATTGCCTCACTTCACCGTACAACTGTCTAAACTATTGCAGGGTTCATTTGATTTTCTGGGAACTAGTATGCAGCCTATTATGCTATTAATAACAACACTACTCCAAGTGTCAAAGATGCCACTCGTTCACTTACCTAAATCGTGTGCTTGTTTTGTCTCTCAGCCTTGTGATTTTTGTGTCTATAGTTCCTGGAAAGATGGTGTAGACTTTGAATTGTGATTCACAATGGACTGAGATGCAGATGTAAAGTTCATGGTCTACAAAGTGAAGGATTCATTTGCAGTGACCCATGAAATGGTGATGAAAATGCATAACCAATCTCACAAAGAGTTGCAAATCCAATCTATACATGGTTGTATCACAACTCATCTTCCTTAATCTTTGTAACTCTGTTGATGCAGGAGTTAATCTATGAGAAAGGTTCCTGGATTAAGGCAAGATGTTGATGTAATGTCCCTTTTTAGATCCATTCCAACATTCTTGGAAAGCTCCAAAATTCTTGGAGAATTCCATCATCCTTGGAAATTGCCAACTTTCTATGGGCGAAGTTATATACTACAAACCGTAAGTTGTGAAGTTATATACTACAAACCGTAAGTTGGGAAGTTACATACCGTAAATTAATAATTTAACTTAAGTTGCCAAAAGTAACTTTATTTTATTTAAGCAACTTAAGTTATTTTCTTAAAAGGCGTTCTAATAGAAGACAAAAAAAAAAGTAACTTTATAAGCGTCGCTAGGTGGGGGTACAAAAGTGAGTTAAAAGAATGCTTTTGAGGTTGAGTGGGAAAATAGGAGAAAAAGAAAATAAATTAGAATATTTTCCCTCGAAAAGTTATGAAAGAAGGTTTTGTCTCCCAAAAAGGGTTACCTACTCATTTTATCAATTTCATTTTCCCAAGGATGAATGCGAGTTCTTTCTTCTTTTCCGAGGACAAAAACCCCCTGGATTTATGAAGCTTGGAGGACGAAAACCATCTTAGTTTTCCTTATTCAAGATTTGAGGACAAAAACCCTCTTGTCCTGCTTGGTGATTTCATACAAAGATCACAGTTGTGCTAAAAGTTGCAGATCGTGTTTTTAGAGTCGGTCGGTTTTTGGTGGTTTTCAGTATTCTAGGTTTGTAGAGATTTTTTTGGGTTTGCAGTATGTTCCAGATTTTGATTGTGGGTTGATGATATTTTTCAATATTCAGTTGATTGTTAAGTGGTGTGTTTATATATTCCATAAATTACAAGAATATATATATATATATATATATTGGTGGCAAAGAGGGTCTAAAATGTTCAAATTCGCAAAAAAACTAATCCTCATCAAATTAAAATTGAAGGAATAGAACACAACAGTCTTTAAGAATATCTTCAAGGAAAAGAAAGAGTGAAGGAGCTGGAGGTGCTCAATCAAAAGCTTATTTCACAAGGAATGAGCTGTGAGGAGTTTGACAAGGAAAAGAAGCTGATGAAATCCTATGACGAGCTACTGGCCAGATAATAAGTTTTTTGGAAATCAAAGTCACGAGAAACATGGCTAAAGGAAGGTGATTTGAATACGAAGTTCTTTCACAACTCAAAAAAGATGCATAAAGCTCATAACCGAATCTCTGCTATTAAGAAATTAGATGGCACCATGGTGACTGAGTCGAGAGAGATACAAAAAAGAAGCTGTGGATTTCTTTCAAGGTTTGTTAGCCCCTACAGATGCCATAAATATCCACGATCAGGAGCCTTTCTTGGCAAATATCCCAAGATTGGTTACTGATGCAGATAACAAAATGCTTGTAGCTCCTTTCTCAAAGGCAGAAATTAAGGATGCAGTATTTGAAATGCACTCGGACAAGGCCCCGAGGTTGGATGGATTCGCCACATGCTTCTACCAAGAATTCTGCGACATTTTGGAAGAAGACATTTGGGCTACTGCGGAAGACCTCAGGAAATCAAGGAAAATGGTAAAGGACATCAATAACACCTTTATAGAGTTCATCCTCAAGAAGCCAGACCCATCTACCTTTGGAGATTTCAAACCTATTGCCCTATGCAACACCATCTATAAAATTGTCTCCAAGGCAATCGCCAACTGGCTCAAACTAATCCTCCCTAAGATCATTGCTGATGAGCAAAGCGGATTCACTCCCGGTAGAAACATTGTTGATAGCATCATTATTGCCCATGAAGCGCTGCACTCCATTTCCACTACAATAAAAGTGAAATGATGATGAAACTCGATGTTAGTAAAGCTTATGATAGGGTAAACAGGTGGTTCCTATTGAGCATAAAGAAGCGGTTTGGCTTTCAGTTGGACTGGATTTAGTGGATCTTTGATTGCATCTCGAATGTCTGTTATTCAATTTTGGTCAATGGAAGTCCATGTGTGTTCTTCGAACCTACTCGGGGTTTACGACAAGGTGACCCCATTTCTCCCTTTCTGTTTGTGATAATCGCTGAAGTCCTGGGACGTGGGATAAGGAGGTTGGCTGAGACTGGATCATGGACAGGAATCCACATTACAAATAACTTCCCAGCAATCACTCATCAGCAGTTTGTTGATGATACAATCTTGTATGGTGTCTCACGAATGGAAGCAGAGACTATTAAGCACCTGTTAGACACATATGCGGCGGCCTCTGGCAAAATAATCAACAAGGAAAATCCAACTTTTTTTTCTTCAACACAAGAAGAGGCCTTCAGAGACACATCCTATCCCTTCTCAATTTCAATAAAGTGGATCTCCCAAGTAAATACCTAGGCATGCCATTATTCAAAGGTGCAATCAGAACTAATCTTTGGGAAGAGACCATCAACAAATGTAGAACGAAAGCTTGCTCTTGGAAGGGGCGCTAGCTCACTCTGCCAGGTAAGATACAAATGATTAAAGTCGTTTTATCTGCAATTCCTATCTATCAAATGGCATGCACGCAAATCACCAAAAAAGCAAGTAACACAATAAAATATCCCTAATGGATATTGGACTAAAATTTTGAATGCTCTGATACCACTGAAATATAACCTTCTAGAATGACTGAAATTTTTTGCCAACTTTTAGATAAGATTTATTGCACTAATCAACAAATAAACATCACCAATGAACAAAGCAATAATAGAACTTCAAACCCACATCATACTTGCTTATTTGAAACCTTCAAATGTGAAATACAAAAATGGTAAGTTGCTGATATGATTTTCAGTCACTGTCTACTTTTATATCAAACCTTATTATATGCATATAAAATGTCCAAATACATCAAATCTTTCATGAGATCAAAGCCCAAACACTCTAGAACAAAGATAGCTATCCAATGATGCTATAACAGCCCTGAAAGTACAAGAATATATGACTGATATAAAACTTTTGTAGGCTGATATGACTGCTGAAAGTGATGATTTTGCCCAGCCAAATTGTATCAATGAAAATTTCATGAAAACCACCTCCAAACCCAAGCAATGGATGCCTAGTTTGGCCTTCTATCAGATACAACTCTTCAAATGTGAAAGCCCTTGTCAAATCCACTTCAAAAACCCTGTATATGTCCAAACAATTTGCTGTCATAAAAATCAGATTTCGCTGATATGAAATCAAACCTTGAAAATTATGCAAAGGCCACTCAATTCTCACTCTAAACCCAATCAACTACCTTGGTAGACACTCCAATACACCAAGGGTTCCATTATGATGTCAAATACTCTTCAAATCTTCACAATAACCTACAAATTCAACTCCAATGATGAAATCTGAATGATAACATCTCACAAATTGTCATGGGAACATCACCACAACATTCAAGGGAACATCTCCTTGAAAAATAACTAGAAAATGCAATTTCCAGCTAAAAGAACAAAATGCAAAAACTTATCAAATGATCATTAGTTGCAAATTGAAGTTCAAGAGCTCTATTTATCCTCTCCAAGGATAGGCGTCCCTTCTCTTTGTCAAATTGGAATGAAGCTTGGAATCCATCAATCACAATTGAGAGTCTTGAACAAAAGTAAATGAATGACATCAATGAATGCAATCATTTAAAACAATCTTTAATTGTTTAAATGAATTACATCTATCTTGCAAGTGAATCGATCCTCTATGAAGTGGAATCCTTCTCTACTTGACGGCGGCCATGTATTGGAGCTAACAATCATTTACAAACTTCTCTTTGCATTGAATTTCCCTTGCTAATGGCGGCGGTCGATCATATGCAATCATTTAATATAGTTTTGTTGCAATAAATATCCATCTTGGCATTGAGTGAACCTCCTCATCATAGACGTTTAGCATTTAAAATCATTTTCAAAGTACAATAACAAACCAAATGCAATCATTTAATATCACAAACCCAATCGCCCTCAATGTGCCATCGATCCAATGCAAATATTTAATAAATAAATATCGCACTTAAAATATCTTTCTTTCATGCTTGGCGGCAGTAGCATTTGCACTCATTTAATAACCAACACTTGCATCTAAAAACCTCCTTCAAAATCGGCGGCCAGCTATGAGTCATGTGCAAGTATTAAAAATCACTTAACAAACCTTTCAATACCAACCGTTGCATACAAGGCATGGGCAAATGCATCATGGCGTAGGAAATTCGACACTTGGATCAATGTGAATATAGGCGATCATCTAGATAACCGTTGGCTCCTTGAACAATGCAATTCAAATACAAGTCAATATTTGCCAATCGATCCCCTATGCTTTGCTTTTGATTTTGGTCTGGACCTATAACTCCTTGGCAAACACATCACCTTTATTCATATGGACAACTCCATAGAAATTGATTATAGAAAATGCAATTAAAGATTCCATTTTCTAAAATCTATAGAATGAAAATAAAAATACAATTTCACTATTGCATTTTTCATTGATCACATACTAGTTGAGCTAACATTCCGAATCTCCATGTGTAGACACATACCAACTTTTCAGTTCTCCATGTGTAGCAATAAGCTCAAACTAGAAATTCATTCCCTTACCCATGCATTAGCCTACGGGAATGGATGATAGGCTAATCACCAACTCCATGTGAAATCACTCCAGAAATGGGGACATGACACACAATGGAAGGCATCCTTAAAAAGTTTCTATGGGAAGGGGCAAATGAAGACAAACGCATCCCTCTGGTCAATTGGCAAACAACTTGCGAAGAAAAGGAGTACGATGGACTCGGGTTTCGTATTACGGAAAACCAGAACAAAGGTGAAGCTTATTCGGCAGATGTACAAGCATCCAAATGCGAAGTGGAGTAGTCTTTTAAGGAAAAAATATTTGGATAACAATGATCCTATAAGTATTTTAACAAATTCGAACCCGCCAACTGGATCACACATTTGGAATTTTATGTAGAGTTGTAAAAGCCTAATCACGGATCACATAAGTTGGGTAGTGAACAATGGCGGCAAGGCCAAGTTTTGGAATGACTCTTGGAACGGCTATAAGGCCTTGGCGGATTTTCCCTCCCTTTCCCCTGAATGGGAGAGGATATATGAATCAAAAGGCTCCCTTGTCAGAGATTATTTTGACTGCCATAATAAGGATTGGAATTGGTCCAAAATCAATACTCTTGACATCTCATCTAAGGCTCGCGGTACACTAATTGTAGAACTTGAGAGGAGGAATGTTCTTTTGAATCACAAGGACGATGAGATTATTTGGACGGGCTCCAAATCAAGGGAATACTTGGTCAAACTAGGTTAAAAGATACAGAACATCATGGAAGAAAGGGCAGATTGGCCTGCGGAGCTGTGCTGGAGCAAGTGGAATCTTCCCAAGGCCGGGACCTTTGCTTGGTCGGTAATACACAAAAGAGTCCTAACGGGAGAAAGACTCAAGTCCATCGGCATTCTTGGCCTGTCTCGATGCGTTCTTTGTAAAGAACAAGAGGAAACTGTAGATCACCTTTTCCTTCAACGTTCATTTTCTGGGGCATGCTAGGAATGGCTTAAAGGGAAACTCAATTGGAAAGGCCCCCTCCCAAACGACATAGTGGAAGTTTTCAATTGTTGGTCGCGGATTCACAATTCTGTTTGGGAAGGATTATGGATCTCAGGGCCGTCCATGCTCCTTTGGCAAGTGTGGAAAGAACATAACAATAGAATTTTCAATGAGAAAGAAGTGAGCATTTAGGAGGTTCTGAAGAACATCAAAAGAGGGATAAGGGAAATTGTCACTGCAAGATTGTCCTCCTCTTCTCCGAAACCATTTTCTAGTTCAGACGAGGAGTCCATGAAGTTATGGAATGACTTGAAGATTCCACAGAATTTTAATTCAAACCATCCCACCACATGTCAGAAAAGAGTAAGGGTGAAATGGTGCCCACCGCCGATAAGAAGGCTGAAAATGAACTTCAACGGGGCTGCAAGAGGGAACCCAGGTGTGTCAGGTGCGCGCATTGCCATTAGGAATGACAAAAGAGAGTTGATCTAGGCGATTTCCAAGAAGCTCCTAGCAGGCACCAATAATGAAGTTGAGTTTAAGGCATTGCTCCATGGCCTTGCCTTCTGTAGGAAGGAGAACCTTCTAAACATAGATATAGAAGGGACTGCTAGGTATGTATCAACTCCATTAGAAGCGAAAGAGTAATTAATTGAAAATTGAATAATATCGCAAAGTCGATATGGAAACTTCTAGAAGGAATGAATGTAACTATCGGCCATATCTATTGAGAAGGCAACTGCATGGCAAATTTTTTGGCGAATAAAGCATGCGATGGACAAGCTAATGAAATAGTAACAAGCAACATATCTGACTAAGCCGATATTCCAACCTGACGGCTTGCCTTGGTCACGGGAGTGCCTGGTATCAAAGGACATTCAGACTCCCCATTTATGTTGGATTTATCGTTGTAACTGTTGTGCGATCTGTGGCCATTACGGCTGCAGATTCGCATAGATTTCCTTAGATACATCAGCATGGAAAATCTTTGAGTGGATCACTCACAGGCTACCCTGTAAGTGATCTTAAATATCTGAGTTGAGCGGTCTTCTCCATTCCATCCTATCCAAAATGGCGGATAGAATGAGTTTTGATTGCATTTGCAAATGCAGTGAAGACAGGGATGACTCGGAGGACCAAGAAAAGAGCTAGGAGGAAGAGCAAGAGGAGTCGGAAGAGGAGGAGGAGCAGGATGAGGAGTCAACAGATGACCAGCTTCGAAGATTGTTCAATGCAGATCGCGATGGCATTGTCGAAGCGATAAAGAAAGTCATTGGCATGTAGCATTTCACGAGAGAGCACATTCACGACAATACCCTCTATGAAGACTTCCTCACGCCAGTCGTGCTCATAATGGGAAGGAAGCAAAGTGAGAAGCTGATCGCTCATGTCGTGAGGGATTTAAGGGAAAAAGCATATGAAGCCATTTCTGCCTTCAACAAGAGGCTTGCTTCATGCATGCTCGGGGGCATTTTTTATGCAACAGCGGTAAGAAAAAACAAGAGAACAACAGAAGCTTTAAGCCTCTTTCGAGATGGAATTCGTAGGAATAATTTGGAGGTCTTCAATTATTTCCTGAGTCAATATGGGAGCCTGCTCTCTCACCCTTGCATTGAGCGTGCCTTCAATCTCTCGAAGGGCCTACAATTCCTTTGGCATCTTGCTATGCCCAATGACTAAATTTGTATTTGCACGCTCTTTGAGCCTTGCCTTGTACTTTTTGAATTTCTGGTTTAATAGTAAGGGTGCTACCCCTTGGTAGTACTTATCTACCATATATGTATATGCCCTATGACTAAATTTGTATTTGCACGCTCTTTGAGCCTTGCCTTGTACTTTTTTGAATTTCTGGTTTAATAGAAAGGGTGCTACCCCCTGGTATATATATATATATGTGGTAGATAAGTACTGGTATATACATATATGGTAGATATATATATATATATATACATATATGGTAGTACTTATATATATATAATATATATATATATATATATATATATGTGGTAGATAAGTACTGGTATAAACATATATGGTAGATATATATATATATCTACCCCCTATAAACATATATGGTAGTACTTATATATATAATATATATATATATATATATGTGGTAGATAAGTACTGGTATATACATATATGGTAGATATATATATATATATATATGGTAGTACTTATATATATAATATATATATATATATATATATGTGGTAGATAAGTACTGGTATATACATATATGGTAGATATATATATATATATATATATATGGTAGTACTTATATATATAATATATATATATATATATGTGGTAGATAAGTACTACCATAGATAAGTACTGGTATATACATATATGGTAGTACTTATATAGAAAGGGTGCTACCCCCTGGTAGTACTTATCTACCATATATGTGTATATATATATATATATATATATATATATATATATATATATATATGGTAGATAAGTACTACCAGGGGGTAGCCCCTTTCTATTAAACCAGAAATTCAAAAAAGTACAAGGCAAGGCTCAAAGAGGGTGCAAATACATATTTAGTCATTGGGCATAGCAAGATGCCAAAGGAAGCGTAGGCCCTATATATATATATATATATATATATATATATATATATATATATTAGTAGTATAAATAACACTCAGATTCAAATAAAATTTGTAAACTTCTCACATCAGATTTAAATCACAGAAATCTAAGAGCACACACTCACTTCTCACATCAGATTTAAATCACAGAAATCTAAGAGAGTGTGTGCTCTTAGATTTCTGTGATTTAAATCTGATGTGAGAAGTTTACAAATTTTATTTGAATCTACGTGCTTCATGCCCAGCCGTACCATATGAGAGGGTAGTGTGTGCTCTTAGATTTCTGTGATTTAAATCTGATGTGAGAAGTTTACAAATTTTATTTGAATCTACGTGCTTCATGCCCAGCCGTACCATATGAGAGGGTGACATTAATTAATACTTAGTAAGTATTTCCCTTATTGCTGGCCGCCTCATCCTAATTGTTGGCTGAGTAAGAAGGCTGTGTTGAAATTTGAAGATGCAGATTTAAAGTCTAGAAAGGAGTCGTTAGGTTTGAAAGAAGATTGTATGCTTTTGAAACATTTTATGGGTGTCGTACAAGTTAAATTTCCCATGCTTTGTTTGTTATGCTAGCAGCAAGTCTCATGTGGGGATAAGGCAAAATAAAATGCAAATATTAAGTATCTTTATTTAATCTCGGCTACCTTTTCATATCAGCTGCAGATTTAAGGAGGTGATTTGGTAGTTTTCAAAGACTTTGGACTGTTGTACAAGTCCTTGGGAAGTGCCATACCACTTCAAGAAGGGGAATACATCATTTAGAGATTGCATTTAATATATTTTCTGTTATGATAGTAGCTGATATCTGATTTTGGATGGCATTTCATGAGTTATCACCAGCAAGAAGGCTGTGAATTCAGTATTTATGAGCAAGGCAGTAAATAATATCTTAGTCTATTGCAACTTGGGACTGATTTTGGACTTTTTCCAGAGACCATACAACAGCAGGAAGTTTACACAAATGAGTTAATTACTTCAGCACAACAAGATTCAGGTATTCATATCAAAAAATCACCTTTATATCTCTACTGATTGGAAATTGAACATTGCTCTCATCTATTTGACGGAGTGCCTTCTTTCTGGATGTTGAATAATTGTTTGACAAAATGCCTGAATGTAATTGTTGAGAGAAATATTTGATTTCATATCATATTGTAACTACTGGACGGCCTGCCGCCAGTATTTGATTTCCAACACTTCATTCTAAGATCCTAGACGGTTCAACCGCCGGATCCATTTTAATTTTCTGTAGTTCTCCACCTTGCAAGGAACCGGGTGAATTAGTCCGCCATTTTGGCATTGATGCAATTCCTTTTGTATTCAACCAATTTGGTTTGATCAGAATTTGCAATCAATTCTAATCTGCCAGTTTGGCTTGATCAATTCTATGTTTCTGCTTTTATTGTAAGTTGGTCGGCTTGCCGCCAACATCTTTCAGTTATTCCTTTGTCCTCATTCTAATCTTCGTATGCTCTCACCTTGCTCTCATCAGGAACGTGGTGATCAGAAAGAGTTAGAATTTGAGCGATTGCAAAAAAATTATTGGAATTGAACTAACGGTTCTGCAAGGGACATTACAGTTGATTGCCACCCACTGCACATTATGCCTCATCCAAAAAAAAAGGACAAATACTCCCAATGGTTCCAAACTGCCAGGCTCATATTTGATGCATTTCATTTAAATTTGGTGTGGATAGTTGCAGTACTGCTTTTTATGTTTCTGCTATGCAAATGGTTAGTGGTCTAACTGATAATGGCACCAGAATGGCAACAGTAAATTGTTTCATCATGGTAGTTACTTAAAAGCTGACATGATGCTTTTTATTATTATGACTACTGACACCAGTAGTATATCCTTGCAGGCTATCTGGTTAATCCTGGTAATTAGATAGACATATCATGTTGTGCGAATTATGAATATATTAAAATAACTTGATGATTACAATAGAGTGAAAGCTCAATATAAAGATTTACATCATCTAATAATAGACGGAAAGCAAAAAGCTCCAGCTAACAAAGCAAAGCTGATAAGAACTTATCTAAAGACTGAAAAGCAAAAGATTGACCATTATCTAAATATTATCTTAATACCCCCCCTTAATGGTCAATCCACTAACTAAAACGAAGTTGCCCCCGAAAGATGGCAACTGAAACCGAGGTAGGCAGGTCCACAAGCAACTGAAATAACAGGCAGAAGAGTTGGCCTAGAAGGCGTAGAAAGCAGACTCCTTCTACTCAGTATGCTCTGCGACATATGCTGATGGTGTTGATGCTTCAGACTTGGACTGTTCAGCAGCCAAGCGTTTCAGGTGTTGTAATTCTTGTCGTTGAACTTCTAACTGCTCTCCAACATGACGTTGGTCAAAGATGCCATGCTTCACGTTTTTGAGACACAAAAAGACAAATTATAAGCAGTTGGCATAGATACGGAAGCAGATAGACGACACAGACAGCAAACACAGAATAAAGCTGAAATATAGATAAAGAGGCACGGATTTCAAGATACTGATCTCGAGAATACGGAAGGCATGAGACTCAAAACATCCCAATACGGACTTCGAGGCAAGATAAATAACTCTGCATGGCTGTTGTGGGAACAGAAACTGCCGAAGAAACAAACGAGACCCCAAAGCTTTGGTCAAACCAAACAGGCAACCATAAAATATTTCTGTAGAGTCCGGCAAAAAGAGATGAAGCCGTCATAAAGAAACACGCTGCAGCTATCAAAGATAGACACCGCAGACCCGGAGTGCCAAAACGCAGAGATTGGAAAGTCACTAAAAGGACACGACCCCAAAAAGGAAGCCAGCGAAATTAATACAAAGCACACGCATTTTTTAGAAATCACCAAATCGTGAGCAGGTTTTTGAAACGGAATCCACGGGGATATCAAAGAAGCCCGCCCAAAAAAGGAAATCCCGACTGAAAGAAGATCACGAGTTAGCATCAACCAATCGCGACCGAGATTAAAGAGAAAAATGCATCCTCGTGGAGGGCACAGATTCAGATAACGTCGTATTCAAAACACCTTCCTCTTCGCCGTTTGCAGAGAAGGCAATCAGAAAGGAGAATAGCTTGTATAGAAGGATGCCGACTTATCACAAAACGCGGCCTCACAGAAACAAACGGAATGGAGACCCTGAAACCACCGCCAGTGATTTCAATACACCACTAGATTTGCGAATAGGGCACATGTGATTTTTTATTTATTAACAAATAAATAATTTTCCCCTGTTTTCAAAAGAATGTGAATGTAAGATTGCAAGCAAAAAACAGCATAATTAAATTTTCAAATAGCAAGAAATCAAAATAAATGACTAGGAGCTTCCTCAATGGACATGAATGACAGAAAAAGAGATTGGAAACAAATTTATGAAGGGTTGGATCCAAACATATATCTTAGAAACATGACTATTGAACCCCAGCTGGAAGAATTCAAGATATTAAATCTGTGTTGCAAACAATGCTGATATACCCATGTTCAATAGTGGTCAATACCAGAATGGGTGTTGGAGAATTATAATTGAAAGAACAGCATCAAGGTAAGTTCGTAGAATAAGTCTATCGATGAGAAAAGATGATGACATTCGATAGCTTGAAATAAGATCCATAAAGCAAATTTGGTAGGAGGGGTGGGACTGAGGTATTTAACCTGTGGATGAATATTGGTATGGGTGCAAAACCCATTTTAAAGATGGTGTAACCACAGAAGTTATTGCATGAAAATCTTATATGCCCGGTAAAACTATTACATACTAAAGAAAAATCCAATAAGAATTGAAGACTTTCAAATGGAAATAAACATGTTGAATACTTTCATAAAATCTTATATCTTATATGAGGACAATTTTTGAGGATCTTGGGAATAGGAAAATGTAAATTTCAAAAGATTACTGGAATTGATGCCCTTCCTTAGGGAATAAAATAGGATATATATCAAGAAGAAATTTATCAATGCAGAAGACAGTAATGTCAAGGACTTCTAAGACATTAAGAAAACCAAGAGCTCCTCAAAAACCTTTGAATAGGGACTTCAGAAAAACTTCCACCACAGATACATTTTACAATATTTGATAATTAAGGGAATTCCCTATAATGAAAACAAATATACAATATGTAGAAGATTGAAAGGAAGAAAAAAGTCCCAAAAAAATCAAAGTTACAAAAATTTGTCCAAAAAGCAGTTTGAGGCTAGAGAGGAATCACCTATAAACAAGATCTGACATAATAAGATTGCCACCAAATAAAGCATATTCATATAGAGAGCAAGCATAAAGAGAGTAAAACAAAAAACCTTTTACAAGAGGAGTTTTGACTCTGAGTGAACAGTTATTTGTATCTTATGCTAAGCACAGAATGATGTGTGTGAATGCCTACTTACAATAACTTTCTTCTCAAAATCAAATTTGGACTGCTTGATCATACAGGAGAGAAATTATGATTTTAAGAAAAAGAAAAAACACAGTAGGGCATTCCTAAAAATAGGGCGGCTCTGATTACAATTAAACTAAACAAAATTTTGACTTTGGATCTGAAATTCTTGTGATAAGATGGAGCAGCTTTTTATATGATGAAGTGCTTGCCCTAAGTTAAATAAGACAATATGAGGGAAAGCTAAGTTTAACTGATCAATCCTAGCTACAAGCCCTTACAGACTTTGGGGAGACAAATCCAAAACACAGACAAGAAGATGTTTCAGAATCTGAAAACAGATCTTCTCAAAAACCAGGTCTTAGATCATGAAGTCGATGCCCATGATAAAGGGCAGTTAAGTTTATGCATAACAAACAGACTATTGGAACCCAGAAAACAAATTCAAAATAACTTGATATCCAATGACTTACCCCAAATAAAGGGTAACTGAACATTTTATAAATTATTCTAATCAAGGTCAGTGTATTAATACACAGGCTGAGACTCAGGGTCGGTATTCAGTTTCAAGAAAGCCTGCAAACAAGACTTTAACAAGAAGAAAGGTAAAGCAACTATGACCTTGTGATAGATCTAACAAATTCAAGGGAGGACAATAAATAGCTAGTTGTCAAATGTTGTAAAAGAGTGAGAAAGCATGTTTATAAGAAAAGCTGTTAAGATATATTAAA
Source organism: Cunninghamia lanceolata (assembly GCA_027924645.1). Classification (NCBI taxonomy): domain Eukaryota; kingdom Viridiplantae; phylum Streptophyta; class Pinopsida; order Cupressales; family Cupressaceae; genus Cunninghamia; species Cunninghamia lanceolata. The sequence goes on along the minus strand of BSBN01001277.1, from coordinate 723,298 downwards.
ATCTCAATGGTAAGAGGTTGTCCAACATAGTTAACAGGTTGGATGGATTTATATGATTAAATAGGAAATATATTTGCAAAATTCAAAACCTCTTCATATCACATGCATTGTACATGATTGTCACTTTGCTAGCATGGTAAACTTTGTCACAAATTCTACTGGAAAAATACAATTTATTTGTAGTTTCTCAAAATTGATTTAAATAACCAGTAGGATAACAACCAAGTTCAGTAGTGGACAAGACGTAAGTTTGTGGATCTAGAGAAGATTTCTCACTTTATTTTCAAATCATTTTCAAGTTTAAACAAACATTCAAATAGATGAAAGATCATTTCAAATTAGAAGTTCAATCCCACCAATAGTGATAGTAGTATCTAGCTTGCATGGTGACAGAATTACTTTTTATGATGCAACAATGGCATCCAATAACTTTCAGAAGAAAAAAGTAGCTACATTTGATTAGTTATTAACTGTAGGGAGCACAAATGGTGTTCTGTATCCTGGAGGCTCTTCGACCATAAATTGCACAGCTTTTCTGTTTTTCGATCACAAGTAAACAACAGTACAGCAGTGCTTCTTTATTCTGGACATCAAATCATGGCCAATACATAGCTAACAAAATCAATCAAGCTAGAACAGAGCTGATAAGACAATCAGACTGTGACAAATCATCAAATAGCTAACAAGATCATGCAGGATTTGGAATCTATCTTCATTTTCAGAACTGCATTAATGTCTTAGCAAGACATATATTCACCTAAACATGATAACATAAAATCTACCCAGCACATTGTGATTCAAGTTATCCCCACAAAAAAATCCTTGACTACATAAACTACATACTTATCAGATCAAACTGGGAGAGACTACACTACATACCTCAGATCGTAATTTGTATATCCTGTTGCGAACAAAGTGAGGATAATCAGTTCTTTGCTGAAATGCACGAAATGTTTGTGGAGTTCTTCCTGCTGCAATCAGCTCATCAATATCGGGCTGCCAATCCCACTCTTCAGCAAGAATAATATTCTCTAATGGATAAATATTTTCTGGTTTTGTGGCTGAGGCATTATACGGAGGGATATTTCTGATTATACTAGCATTTGCCCTAGCAAGTGCCTCCTCATTTGTTAAAACAGTTGAATTTGTTGCAACTTCTCCATAAACTTTTCCAATTTCAGTCTGGTCTCCTAGAGCTTCTTCCTTTAATTTTGATTTCGCAAGACGCCTTGCCTGATTACATACAAGTAAAAATACAACAATAAGACTTGCATGTCTCCAGGTAAATTTGTTGCCATATCATAGCATTCGACTCCAGGCAAATGAACTTAAAATCAGTTAGTTTGACTTTGAATAATTAACATTTCCACTGTTTAAGCTCATGTTTGTGCCTTCTTAGCACACAGTCCTCAACCTTATAACTTGATAACAACAATGTATTATGAACATTTACAATGATTGGTTAAATGATGTGTCAGTGTTACTAAATTCCAGGCATAACCGTACAGCATCCCAAAATATATAGTTGAACTTAAGGGCCAGGTTACATTCAAAATTTACTACATGGATGCATCACTAAAAATCATAATCCAATTAATGACAACTGCTTCAAAACAATTAAAAAACAATAAAAAAGAAATCCTATACTAAGAAAGAATCTAATCAAAACCACAGTTGAGCCATAGCAAGCATAAAACATACTTGGTAATACCTGTAGAAAACCATTCCAAGTCCAACCACATTACTGACATATCAGATGGAAAGAATGTATTTCATGAGACATTGTGTATTAAGTTATGAACTGCTTCACTAAAACAGTTCCTTTCCAAAGGAGGCAAGTTCTAGGATTTTTATGATAGTATAAAAAAATAAAGGTTTTCAAGAAATTCTAATTTCTGGCATACTGTATAGATTCAAACAAAAGAATAAAGCATGTTCAAATTCTTGTATTTCTTTGTATCTTAAGTCAGTGTAAGGATCAACGTACAACACCCCTTCCAATCTGCAAAAATATGGCCAACACAGATCTAAATGTAGTTGATGCAAGCTGGATTCAGCATCCAATCATCCAAGCCTTTATTTCTTTTACTTTTTAGCAAATGAAAAATCTAACAAACATTACATGGCATTATGCCCATTCCAGTAAGACCCTAATGCAGACTGTCATTCAAGCATGATGTTGGAGACTTGGGCTCTATAAGACATATGGAATGTGGAAAATTTGATTTAGGGTTTATATGTTTCAGTCTTAAGGTTGGGTTTTAAATTTTAATGTTTTTCACAGTTGGAATTTTAGGGTTTTTCCATTTCTTTGTAACTGCAAATAGAAATATGCATAGTTCAATCAGTATAAGGCTCTACAATGAAAGTGATAGAACACAAATATAATGCTAGATGCTGTATACCGGATTCAGCCTCCATTTGTCAAAACCAATATTTTTTGAAATTTAATTACAAGACCAGAAAACACTATGTATCATTATACCCATTTCAGCAACACCTTCATGCAGACCAGAGCATATTTTATCAGCTATTTTCCAACAATTGCCTATTTTTCACCAAAAAAAAATCAATAATTAGATTTTCTAACTGGGAATTATTCAAAAAGCCCATTAGCCAAGATCTCATGCAAAATGTACATCAGATTATCAGAATATTCGCCCATGCAAAACATCATTCAAGGACTAGCGTTTTAGATTCAGGATCTAAAAAAATTCTAGGATTTGAACTAGTGTAATTCGGATTATAGGGTTTAAAGAAGTTATGATACATACTGGAATTGGGATGGAGGAAAAAGCATACCTGTAAACGACTCTTGTGTGTCCCAAAAGTATTTGTAAGAAGTCGGTATCTCTCCTGCCTCTCTTCAGCAGTAAGCTCCTCAGCATTTCCTTCCTCGTCATCGCCGTAATCCACTCCCCGCACTCTCGCATCCATTCTGAAAATCTGTACAGATACTATTAAAGCATTTATTCTAATAATAGAATCCCCACAAGCTTTTATGGTTCAGGGTTTAGGTTCTAAACCCTAAACCTTAAACTCCTACCCTATTCAAGTAAATACTAAATAATTCATTGTTGTCGCAAACAATCCACAATGTGAACAATCATTGCGGATCAGTAGCTCAGTAGTAGAGCTCGGCAATCTAAGTCGGGAGATTCTAGGTTCGAGTACCTGCTGGTCCATGGAAATGTAACAATTATAATGCTTGAATCAAGCATTCGTTCTGATACTTTTTTTATTTCATGCATAAATCTGGGTTTAAAGGTTTTAGGCGCTCAACCGTAGACCCTTCATCCTTAAACCTTAAACCCTATTCAAATAGTTCTAAAACACCATTCTAGTGCTTTGAATCAAACAGATTGATACACCTGTTCAATTTAATGCGTATAATCAATCAACTACTTACCTTGCCTCCAGATATGGGAACGAGCTTGAGGGTTTTGCTCTCCTTGTCAAAGACGCCCATGAGATAATTGCAGGGCTGCCACATACCACCTTCTCCAGAGTAATTAGTGCCAACGAAATCCACGCTTGCTTCCTTGGTCCTGGCCACTACTTGCAGCTGCTTCGTCTTGAACTTTGCGGTATTTTGATAGGCCGAAACCTCTACTGAAGGAGAAGAACAAGAAGAAGATGAAGATTTTTGTTGGGTATTTTTGAGAGGATCATAGCCTGAAGGAAAATAGCCCACAAATGGGCACCCAAACCCGCTCTGAGGCTCTATGAACTCCGTCTCCACATGGATTCTCTTCCTCTTTCGTCTCTTCGTATTCTGCTCTGGTGATTCCATGCTTCGATAACCTGTGCAACTCTATCACAAATATGGGAAGTCAGTCGCGTACATTATATGTTTCTTCCTCTTGAGTTCAGGAAGAAATTTTCATGCAACATAGATTTAGGTGTGAAATACACAATTTTCAAGTTGCATATATTTTTGTTTTCTGTCTTTGTATTCGTGGAAAAGTTGCGTTTTATTTTTTTAAAATTTGGGGGTTTGATAGCAGTTTTGTTTAGCACCAACCGCTGCGCTGCGAGGGGAAAATCGTGTATTTAATTTTTTCATCAATTGATCACAGTTTGTGATTTAATATTACTATAGAAAATTTATATGAATTTGAGGATGAATGAATTTTAATGATGCCCATGAGGCCAATCAGTTTAAGGGACCAAGAGCCGCAGCCCTATAACACTTTCAAAATCTTCTGGATGTGGACTCTTCTACTATGCATCTTGACCAAATGCGGATGAAAAGTTTCTATTTTTGCAATTTTTTTTATCTTTTAGTTCAGTCTAGTGTTTTTGTTTTATAAGTAATGTTTATTAGTCCCATTGTGGTGCAGGAGCACCTCAAAACCCGAAGGATGTAGAAGATTCCTTGCATTTTTCCAAAATGTTATATTGTAAGGCCTTAGGCCACTTTGAGTCTTAGTTAGCCGAATAATGAGATGTATGTCAAGAAAAGAAAAAAAGTTGTAACCGAACAAAAAGAATTATAATCGTTGGGTGGTTGTTGGTGGTTCAACTTCCACCGTGTACAACTGCCGAGTAATTCTTTAAATAGACAGTTCGTGTTTGTTAGAGACATATAGAGAGTCGAAAGAAACTGAATGTATATTCTGAAATAGAAGGAATAGAGAAATTTTGGTGTTTCTGGTCTAATTATAAGGATATCGTTTGGAGTCATTCCACTGGTGGATTTCTTTGAAATCAGTGGAATGACTTCCATGGTGTTAGTTTTATTTTCTGTTATGTTAGATTAGTTTCTGTGGATGTTGTTCGGTTACAAATGGGTGCAAAGGAGGTTGTCGGCATAAGGGTTATACTTATGCAAATTGTGAATATATCGCAAATGTATGCGAAGACATTTTGTATGAATCCTGCAAAGGAATGGATGTCAAGGGTTAGTGCATCGATGCGTCGACCAAAGGTGAAGTTTGGAGATAATCGGCTTGTATGGACAACAGTCGCTAAACATATCAAGTGAATGTCATTTTGTGTATATCTTGCATTTGTATATCACAGACATTTTATGTGTATCCATCATTTGTATGAGGAGAGAGACAATCTATGTGTATACTGCAAATGTATGTCAGGTATACAGCTTGTGTGTATACGTCATTTGTATGTTGGGAACAGTGTATGTGTATACGTCATTTGTATGTTGGGGACAATGTATGTGTATACGTCATTTGTATGTCAAGGACATTTCATGTGTATACGTCTGTTGTATGTTGGAGCAGTTTGTGTATATACTGCATTTGTATGAAGGAGCAATTTGTGAGTATCTGTCATTTGTATGTCGCAGACAATATATGTGTATACCACATTTGCATGTAGAAACATTATGTGTGTATCCAACAATTGCATTTCGCGGTTGTATGTATGAGCGAATGTACATTGTTAATGTACATTGGGGTAGATACAAATGTTGACCAGCTGTAGCGGTCGCAGCGGAAGGAGATAAAAAGGAATTACCGGTGGTAGGAGGTCATGTATTGTATCTACGACAAAAATTGTATGTATATCGGTGGTTGTATGTGCATTTCATTAGATGCGAATATTGACTGGTAAACAGCGGTGAGGGGACCGGCAGCAGAAGTTAAGCAATGTATGTATGAAGTAAAGGTTCATCGGCATAACCGGTTTGTATCGGTATAACAAAATTTGAATTTGCCGATAGTGTATAGTTTGCCGATGGAAAACAAGTATGTACTTGGCATCATTTGAACCTTGCAAAGGGTTTAAAAGCATTTTGAATATTATCCTATTTGTATTGTGGGTATAATGGGTTTTTACCCTTATTTTTGTAAGCTTCCACTATTGCTCTGCATCACATTGGGATTCTCTTGTTTTCACAGTTCCAAATATTTCCCCTCTTTTAAAAACTTTAATTTTTTATTTTTTAAGGAAAAATTATAAACTAGTATTTTTAGCCAATAGGCTTTTATATGTGAGCATTATAATGCTCAGAATTGTCTCACGCCGTAAAAAAAATTCACGCTGGGAAATTTTCTAAACTCGTGGGTTGTTCCTATCGGCGTATTCCTTGAACCTCCTATGGGGGCAAGTGCTAGTTTTATTACTTATGTTATTTTCTCTAGTTAAAAAATTAATTTTGTATTTATTAAAAAGGGAAAAAGACACTCCAATGAAAACAAGGTCAGAGCTAAAATTTGAATTATTTTCTAAAGTTTTGTTTTATTGTAAAAACACATTTGATCATAAATGAATGATGCAATTAAACCAATAGGTGTCATTCAACATGGACGACAGACACATTTAAAAATTGGAAGCCATCTCACAACATGTCAATTGATTTGCACAATTTCTATGCAAGTGTGGTGGATAGCTTCATGGAGTTGCTCGGACAAATAGTCTCTCTACAAGCTTATGAGCCACTTCTATGGATCCAGGTTTTACCCTATTCTTGCCTTTGTTTCTTTCATCTTCTACTCAATTAGTGACAAGTTAAGTCTTTATAATTGTGCAATGTAATTCTCTTGTAAACTAAATGTAATAGGTAATGCAAGTCTTTATACTTATGGGGCCAAATCGACTACGTCAATTTGTCGAAAGCCTGTAGTCTGAAACAATTGGGACACTTGGGGTATGAAAATAAGACCTCCCCTAGCATTCACCCGCCTACCCACCCCGACGTGTTAATTTGTCGGAAGCCTATAGTCTGAAAAGATTGGGACACTTAGGGTACGAAATGAGACCTCCCCTAGCATTCACCCATCCACCCACCCCAATATGTTGGTGCAATCAATTCCCATGAAGTGTAGAACAAAAAATATGGCTCCTTGCAAGGTTATGTTGAATGCCACTAACGCATTTTGCAATAATCCATTCATTGTCGTCGTGGTCAAACATTTTGGATTTGACAAAAACTTAGAGAGGTTATTGTAGATGGACCTTACATACAATTGTAGGTCCAAACGGAACATTCCCAAGTGCCACAAACTCTGAGAACTGCTCTGTCAAAGATTGACATTTTTTGGCTCTTAGGGCTCTTAAGAGATTTTGTCGGAAGCCTGTAGTCTAAAATGATTGGGACACTTGGGGTATGAAACTAGACCTCCCCTAACATTAACACGCCCACCCTGACGTGTTGGCATGGTCGGTTCGGCCCCACGAGGTGTAGAATGCAAAATTTCACTCTTAGCACCTTTCCACTACATGAAACTGAAGCATTTTGGAACATTGTGTTCCTTACCACCACAAGAAAATGGAAATGATTTTAAAAAAACTAAGGTAGGTATTTGTAAGTGGACCTGACATCCACATATACATGCTAACAAGACATTCTTACGTGCTATGGTTTGAGAGAATAGTCGGTCCAAAGTCTAGCACCTTTTTTGTCTTAAGGCTCTTAAGAGACTATCTCCATTCGGTGTAGTTGAGAATGACCAGGAGACTTGGCCACTGAAAGGACACCTCACCTAACATTCAATTGCCCACCCTGATGTGTTGGCACTATCGGTTCGGTCCTAGGAGGTGCAAAATGCAAAATTACACTCTTAGCACCTTTCTAGTAGATCTAACTAAACTAAAAGCTATGTTGTAATCTCCATTTTTAGGTGTTTCCTCTACTCTCATTGGGTTGGTATAGTGTTCTCACTTGATCCAATGCATTCTAGGGCATCAATCAAAGGTTCAAACTAAGTCTCTCATGTTGACATGGTGCTATAGGTCAAAGGAATGCATTGAAAGTAGATGTTTCATCATAGTGGTATATGTAATCTAATGTTTAAGTAGATGTTTCACACCTTTGGTGCATATGCAATATAGTGTTTAATCTTCTTTTCACGAGGTCTTTAAAGACTATCCATGGATACCATTATAACAATCAATAAAACTCACCCTAATGAAATGTTAATCAATCTAACAAAGCAACCCAAGAGGATCTATTACTACCTTAGTGTAACAAATCAGGGCACTCAAGGCAAGGGTGTTGAGCAACCACTTCAAAACTTGACATAATTAAATACAAGACAACAGTCTCAAAGATGATGAACCCATTCCAATCCATTTGTCACTACTCAAAATAACCAATATTTAAACAATATTAACAATAGTAATAATCCCTCTACAACCAAGATCCTGAGAAGTAAAAGAAGTACAATGACAAATGGAGTCATGGATGTTCCACTCCTAAAGTAATAGCAACCAAAACAATAATCACAATTACAATAGTAACAATTATAATAGAAATAATAATTACCCAAATCAAGCAAACTAGAAAGTACATGAGATGAGCAATAATATTGATTGTCCTCAAAATGACTACCCTCAAACGAACAACTAATATTAGAGAGACAATTGACAACAAAACATCATAATTTCAATGAAAACAAATACCAAAATGGGTGTGCGGGACACTATGAAAACGAAATTTATGGATCTATCAAAATCCATTCCCTCCACACCAACATTCTAACAATATGACTTAACCTAATTTCTCTAACCCCTTTACATCTAGATCAACAAGTGTCTCAAACCTACAAGGGCTATTTTTTTCCATCCAATTGGTTATAAAGGGGCATGCTAAAATGTTACGATCTCATAGATGATCTCAAGAGCAAATTCACTAACATTTCATTCATAGACCTTTTAAAAAATAATAAAGCTTTATATTAGACATATGTGTCTCTTTTGTGCTTGATGTTTTGTCTTTCTTATGTTTGATACAATAATCATTTTTAGAATTTCTCTTTGCAATACAAGTTTAATCATTAGCAATCACACCTTAATGTGTAATGGGTACGCCGAGATAGCATGTAGATAAAAGTAATAAGTAAATTTTTAAGAAGAGAGCATATAGTTTTGTTGATGGGAATGGTTGTTGTCCATCCATCACTAGAATTGAAAGAATGTAGTGATAAGTGTTGTTGAGATATTTCTAAAAACACAAAATCATTAGCCATCGTGTGATTACAAAATTAATCTTAACTGCATAAGCATAGTGGTAAAAAGTGTTACGCTGTGTGATAGACTTGGGGCTATGGTCAAGCATTGTAATGGAAAACCCTACATTAAAGATTAGGCTATGGTACTTTTACAATGTAAACAGTGGAGCTTGGTATGAAATGACACTTTTACAAAAATAGAGAGAGAGTGAATTTCTCTTTATATTTGTTATCTCTCTTTCTCCCTCTATATTTTTTTCCTCTATCTCTCTCTTGTTCTATCTCTCTTTATCTATTCTTCTTTGTCTATCTCTCTCCCTCTCTAAATCTCTCTCCCTCTCTATCTTTCTATCTTTGTACCTCTCTCTAGATCTTTTTGCCTCCCACTATATCTCTCTATTTCTCTTTATCTCTATCTCTCTTTACCTCTCTCTCTACCTTTGTCTCTATCGCTCTCTCTCCCCTTCTTTCTTCCTCTATCAATCCTTCTCTATCCCCTTCTCTCTCACTCTCACTTTGTCTCACGTTCTCTCTATCTTACTCTTTCCCTATATGTCGATAATGGTTCTAGATTTTTTAATCATCAGTGTCTATCAATGGATCTAGAGATGTTCGGTGCAAATTTCATGGATGGTAGATGTTTGAAATTATTTCCTCGTGGGTTGTAATAGCTTGCTCTAATGAACCAATATCACTATCAATGTTTATGAATGGCTAGAATAGCAATAGTTCACTCCAACAGAATGCTTAAAAACATTGATCATCTACTGTTGGGATGGTGGTGAAAGGAGGGGAGACTCGAACAATAGAGGGTGTTAAGTGTTCTTTCCATTTGTTGGACTTTCAAGATGCTGTAAATGTCCATTTTTGAGACACTTCAATAAGCAACATTATTTCCAACTATATTGGCCATGCCATGTATGAATGAACGAAGCTTGGAGATGGGATGTTGCTATTGTTAGAGATAGCTACACTTTAGTGTGCAATGGGTACACTAAAGAGGTCTTAAAGGTGATTTATTAGGTCCTTAAGCAAATGACATGTTTCACTAATATATTAAGGTTTACGTTTGGTGGTGAGTCTCTTACTCAAAAGGGTTTTACCAAGTATATATGTCATGTTATCTTCTCTATCTCCTTCACTTACTCTTTTATGTTTAATTAAGGTTACATAGTTTTAGGTCAACAAATTTTATTACTTTCCATTGTTCCTAACTAAGGAATAAGCATTGTAAAACCAACATTTGGTATCAAATATTTGTTTCAATTGATCTCATGAAGGAAGGGATACATTTCTTATGTTGCTTTCTATTTTTGTTGTGGGGTAATTCATGTGGTTTTAAAATAACATTTGAAAATTAGAAGCCGTGGCCAACACCTTGACAATTGATATTGAGAAGTTTAGTAGGTAAAACTTTGAATTGTGGAAATTGAAGGTTGAAGATCTTTTAGTGGAGGCAAATGAGTGGATCATAGTAATTGTTCCACTCAATTTTCTATCATCAGCAATGGATCAATATGAATGGGACAATTTGGATAGAAAAGATAGATCAACTATTAGGTTGTGTCTTTCTAATTCAGCCTTGATGAATGTTTTAGTTCAAAATGTTGCTAAGAGTTTGAGATAAAATTATTGCATTATATCAAACTAAGAGTCTTATAAATAAGTTATATTTGAAAAGAAATTTGTATTCTTTAAAGATGCATGAAGGATACTTTGCAACCAAACCTTTAAATGCTTTTCATCTAGTAGTAATTCAATTGGCTTCCATAGATGTAAAAATGGAAGAAGAGGAAAAATGTATCTTTGATTTGTTCATTATAGGATACCATCTTTCGATTTTGAAGCCTATCTATCTAAAGGGGAACAATATCCCTTCTTTGTTCTCTAGAACTAGGGGTGCAAAAGTTGCTTTGCATCATTTGGGTATACCACTCAATTATGTTGTGTCTATAAAAAATTGTAAAGAAAACAAGCTTATCCTCAAAATTTGGGTAGAAAAAACACATAAAAAGGGTAAATTGATTGAGGTGGAAGATGTGTAGAATTTGACAAAAGAAAGACTTGATGAAATGATTAATTCAATTAGAGATTTTGATGTGATAATAGGTGGAAACCCCTATAATAGTCTAACAAGCAACAACATGAACACAAGGGATGGGCTAGAGGGGAAGCATTCCTATATTTTCTACGAATTTCACGGTTTATGAATTATGTAAGGCATGCAATGCATTCAAGTTTAACTTGATAGAATAATGAAACTTTCACTTTGTACTAATCTAGACTTCAATAGATTATAAATTCCTTATTTTTCATAGCCAAGTTCCTGCTCGAATTGAAGAAGCTACCAAAAACAAGTATTGAAAATTATGGACATTATTATTATTTTGATTCTGTGTAGAAAATTTGTTTGCACAATTAGTATTGGACTAATTACAAGTATGGATTTTTCTAATTATAGACCCGTATGGACATTATTTTGATTATATGGAGCAAATTTGTTTGCACAATCAGCATGGGACTAATTGAAGCTTGGATGTTACTAATTACAATCCTAGGGTTATTAGTTTGATTAGTCATGCTAACCATGGTTTTGTTTTGCAAGGATTGAATGAAAGCCTAGAGGATTGCAAAAATCAAATTCCGTAAAAGAAAGCACTTAGATTTAGGAAATGATTACTATGAAACCCATCACAAGAAACCATTTCAAAAGATAAAGCTCAAATAAAGTATATCTTCCAAATGTTTGTCTATATGATTAATGAAAATATAATTTTTCATTTACCATAGCATGTTAAATCATTGGCTGGATTTAGAGTTCCAAATCACCTTGTGGGTCAATAGTGGAAGTTTAAAGAGTTTGAGCAAGACCCAACATACTTTTACTTTGAATATGTGTATAGTAGGCCAAAGGATAACTAAAAATTATGGATTGAAATTACTTTTTAATTTCAAATAGAAACATGGCTACATACATAACCTTGTATGAATAATTATTTTAAGATTTACTATAATTTAATCTTCATGAATGTTTTAGTTCAAAACTTTGCTAAGAGTTTATGAGATAAAATTATTACATTATATCAAACTAATTGTCTTGTAAATAAGTTATTTTTTAAAATAAATTTGTATTCTTTAAAGATGCATGAAGGAGACAACACTAAGTTTAACTGTATAAATATAGTGGCAAAAATTATTTGATTGTGTGATATACTTGGTGTTAAGCATTTTTTCCATTTGTTGGACTTTCAACTTAGTTGCTACAAATATTCATTTTTTAGCCACTTCAATAAGCGACATTGTTTCCAATTGTATTGGCCATGCCATGTATGAATGAATGAAGCTTGGAGATGGGATGTTTCTATTGTTAGAGATAGATACACTTTAGTGTGCAATGAGTACACTCAAGAGGTCTTAAAGGTGAATTATCATGTCCTTAAGCAAATGATGTGTTTCACTAATATATTAAGGTTTACTTAGTGGTGGGTCTCTTACTTAGAAGGGTTTTCCTAAGTATATATAACATCCTATCTTCTCTATCTCCTTCACTTATTCTTCTATGTTTAATTAAGGTTACATATGTTTTAGATCAAAAAAATTATTACTTTCCATTACTCCTAATCAAGGAATAAGCATTGTAAAACCAACATTTGGTATCAAAGCTTTGTTTCAATTGATCCCATGAAAGAAGGGATACATTTCTTATGTTGCTTTTTACTTTTGTTGTGGGATAATTCATGTGGATTTGAAATACCATTTGAAAATTAGAAGTCATGGCCAACACCTTGACAATTGAGATTGAGAAGTCCAGTAGGTAAAACTTTGAGTTGTGAAAATTGAAGGTTGAAGATTTTTTAGTGGAGACAGATTAGTGGATCATAATAATTATTGCACTCAATTTTCTACCATCAGCAATGGATGAAGATGAATGGGGCAAGTTGGATAGAAGAGATAGATATACTATTAGGTTATGTATTTCTAATTCAGTCTTGATAAATGTTTTGGAAAAAAATGTATTCTTTAAAGATACGTGAAGGAGACTTTGTAACCAAACATTTAAATGTTTTTCATCTAGTGGTGAGTCAATTGGCTTCCATAGATGTAAAAATGGAAGAAGAGGGAAAATGTATCACTTTGATTTGTTCATTATAGGATACCATCTTTCTATTTCGAAGCCTATCTAAAGGGGATCAATATCCTTTCTTTGTTCTCTAGAACTGGGGGTGTAGAAGTTGCTTTGCATAGTTTGCGTATACCACTCAATAATGTTGTTTCTGTAAAAAATTGTAAAGAAAACAAACTTATCCTTAAAATTTGTGTGGAAAAAACACATAAAAAGGGTAAATTGATTGAGGTGAAAGATGTACGGAATTTGACACAAGAAAGACTTGATGAGATGATTAATTCAATTGGGGGTTTTGATTTGATAATAGGTGGAAGCCCCTATAATAATCTGGCAAGCAACAGAACACAAGGGATGGGCTAGAGGGGAAGCCTTCCACTATTTTATATGATTTTTCATGGATTGTGAATTATGTAAGGCATGCAATGCATTCAAGTGTAACTTGACAGAATAATGAAACCTTCATTTTGTATTAATTTAGAATTCAATATATTATAATTCAATATTTTTCATAGCCAAATTCCCATCCAAATTGAAGAGGCTACTAAAAACAAGTATTGAAAATCATGGACATTATTATTATTTTTATTCTATGTAGCAAATTTGTTTGCACTATATGAACATGGGACTAATTACAAGTATGGATGTTGCCAATTGTAGACCCGTATGAACATTATTTTGATTATACAGAGCATGGGACTAATTTTAGGCTTGGATGTTGCCATTTATAATCATAAGGTTATTGGTTTGATTAGTCATGCCAACCATTATTTCCTTTTAAAAGGGTTGAATGAAAGCCTAGAGGATGTGTAAAAAATTAGATTTGATAAAATAAAACACTTAGATTTAGAAAAGAGTTACTATGAAACCCACCAGAAAAAATCATTCTAGAAGATAAAGCTCAAAAAAGTATGTCTTTTAAATGTTTGTCTATAGAAAATAAAGATATAATTTTTTGTTTACCACAACATGTTAAAGGATTGGTTGGATTTGGAGTTCTAGATCACCTTGTGGGTCAATAGTGGAAGCTTAAAGAGTTTGAGCAAGGCCCACCATTCTTTTACTTTAATTATGTGTATAGTATGTCAAAGGGTGATTGAAATTTGTGGATTCAAAGTACTTTTTAGTTTCAAGTAGAAAACATGGCTACATGCATAACCTTCCTATGAATAATTGTGTTCAAATTTTACCTTTACCATCCATGACAATTGAAGAGACATTTCCTAAAACACAAAATAATTGGCCATCATGGGATAACAAAACTAAGCTTAACTACATAAACATAGTGGTAAAAAGTGTTTCATTATGTGAGACTTGGGGCTATGGTCAAGCATTCTAAATTAAAACCCTACATTAAAGATTAGGATATGATACTTTTACAATGTAAAAAGTGGAGCTTGGTATGGGCTGGTTCAGATCATCTAGCTCTATTGGAGCCTCATGAAATGGTACTTCATAAAATAGAGAGAGAGAGAGAGAGAGAGAGAGATCTTATGTTGCTTTCTATTTTGTTGTGGGACAATTCATGTGGATTTTAAATAATATTTAAAAATCAGAAGTCATGGCCAACAATTAAGATTAAGAAAGTTAGGTATAAATTAATTTAAATAGTATTTTATTAAAAATCTATAATATTATATTTGTTGTATTTAATAATTTATATTGTATAGAATATAATATTTAATTGTAAAGGAGAAAATTAAAAACTAAAAGAAGGAAAAAATGGAGCGAGCTCTTCAAAAGTCTAAATTTGATGGGGGCAAAGGTTGATTATCCTACCCTACTATTGATCTTTTGCACGAATGCGGTGAGGAGGTGGAAATGCTCCATAATACAATAGTTAAATGTCATTTTATTGGAACAAAATTATCCAGAGCATAAATCCGTGACTAGGTTAAGTCTAATTGGGAACTTCAATGTGTCCTAAGATTCCTACTGAAGGGTTTCTTCAATGCAATATTCTTGTCTGGAGAAGACAGGGATTCAATTTTGTGAGGGAAATCATAGAACATGGGGGACATTCTGCTCTACATTCGCCAATGGTATCCATCTTTCAATCCAACTGCTTGAGACCCTTATGACGGCCCCAAATGGCTTCGCTTGTACAACTTACCACTTGAGTTTTGGATGGAAGATTGCTTGAGGAAAATTGGCGACTCATTGGGCACCCTAACCAACATAGATCTTGAATTGTTAGATAAGGATTCTTATCTCTTTGTGCGCATTCAAGTTACTGCTATTAGGAAGTTTCCCTCCAAGATCATGCTACATTCAACACAGCAGATATGGACTCAAACCCTAGATATCAAAGAAGGGGGCAAATTTTTTTGTCTCTCTTGCAGCAGTAGGAGGCATGTTGAAATAAATTATCCCCAATGGGCAACAGATCCCCTAAGGAATTCACCCACTCAAAACTTGGACTCTCCCCATTCAGTGGACACAAAATTGCCCTCTGCCAAATTTGGGACTAGCTCCTCTTTGCTGCCTCCTCTTCATGTGAATGCTCCTCTTGGAAGCCCTTGAAATATGTAACATAATAAGAAGCAGGATCAAGGCCCGACTAAGAATGACACGACATAGTCGCAACACCAGCCAAAGCAATTAAATTCCCCTTCACAAAACCCCACTACCAGAAACACGACAACGCCTCCTTCTCCTTCAAAGAAAGTTTCTACCTCGACACTAGAATCTTGGACTTCACTTCCAAATATGTTGGCCTCCCCTCAAGAACCTCCCAAAAGCACGCCCCTCCAGGAGATGAATGGTACTATCCGTGAAATTCTGGCACGAGTTCATGGGGGCATGGCCTCCTCCAATCCCTGAGGTGTTGTCTTAGGCGGGGCCACATCGTCTCGACTTTGTTGGCACCTCCATAGGTGCCACCGTGGACCTGACACTCCACACTCAAGAGCAACGAAAATATCTATTCGTTGAGGTGCTTGTCCAAGTATGTTTTCGCATCTACACCTCTATCTCCCCCATGTCAACCTTTCTATTTGCAAACAAGGATTACCCTGCCACATGCGATTGCTTTCCCTCTTCAAGTTACTTAACTCCATAAGGATGACTGTCAGACTTAGGAACTTACTCTACAGGAGCTCCCTAACTACAATCTAAGTTTCACTCGGATGAGTGAATTTGATATGATGGTGCATTTATTTTTCTTTAGAGCCGAGGCTTTATAAGTCGTTCAAGAGTTCATTTCTCACACATTTTTGAATTTGTAAATTCTCTCACTAGTCTCTCTGTTTAGTGATGGTGTTTGCTCTTGTCCATGGCTATCAATGTCCCTATGACAAATAATGCACTCACCCAGATACAATGAATGTTTACGGTGCAAAACGAGGACACTATGCGTGCGCTAGCACAAGTCATTGATCCACAAATCCCGAAGGGGTGCCACCTTCATGATCATTTCTTCCTTGGGCAGTTTTTAGCAAAATTCACACTAGCCCATGGCCACAAGGGACTCACACAAATTATAGTAAAGCAAGTGGTGTCTCCTCATCTGTAGTCTCTTACACTTGATGTGGTCAAGTCTCTCAACAAAAGGTCATCTTATGGCAGTTGGGGTGGTGTCTACGAGTTGAGGCATTTACAAGAAAATAAGGATATGGCACGGGTGATCTCCCTATTCTGAGAGGGAGTGATTCGAAACAATATGGAGGCATGTGATTTTGCAGTTGGGTTCCTGGATCCCCTTGAGCGAAGAATAGTGCCGATGACTAGGACAATTTGTTGTGGGTACTCGTTATCCTCTTCACCAGCTTTTTTAGTATTGTAATATGGCTACTTCGATATTTTGTAAATTTGTAAACTTTCTAAACCTATAAGATGCATCTTTTGTTTATTGGCACCCTTGTCTTCGCAAGGCATGCTCTTGGCTTTTTGGGAGTGGTTCCCTAAACCGCATTTACTTATCAAAAAAAAAATTATAAAGAAAAATACAATTTAAATTTTATATATAAATTATATATATATATATAATTAATATATAATATTGTAACAAATATAGTTTAATATTAAATATATGAATTTATAATATATTATTTTTGCTAAAATATATTAAATAATTTACATTATATAAAATATACAATATAATAGTCGGTGGTTGGGTGGGAGACCTTCCACACACCCGGGTGTGGAAGGTCTGGGGGTTGACACGGTGGTACTTGGTGGATAGATGATCTAGCCTTTCTTGTTCGAATTTTGAAGTGATGGGACTCTTGGCTCACGTCATTCTTCAGTTTGATTTCACTTCAAGTGAGTCTTCTTGCCATCTCATTTCTAAGAGATAATAATTAGTAGGCATGCTTGCCTCATTTTGGCCTTAGCATTTAGAATAATCATTGGCTAAAGAATCGAGAAGGAGAGATTATTATAAACCTTCTTTTCTCATTCATTTTCCATAAGTCATGCACTCCTCCTCTTTCAATAATGGCAGGTAGAACTAGATTCGTGGCGCGGGTAGCGACAAAGTGAATTATCTGCCTTGGCTTGGACACTTCGATACATCTAGAGAGTGCAGTCAACTAGCTTGTATTCAAGGGCAAAGTCATGGATCACAAGTTGAAGAGGGTGCTTAGCCAGAATGATGACCTAGTCTTGTCTGCAGTGAAGGTGATTCTCGGCAAGAAATTTGTGGAAGGCAGCGAGTTTTATAGGGTGTACACTACAATAGTCTCCCGTTTCTTGGCTTCAATTTTGGACGCAGGTCTTCCAAAGGATAGGGAAGAGCAAATGGTCCAAAAGCTCTTTAAAGCCAAGCTCACTGTTGGATTGAAGGAAACTATAAATGCTACCTCTCTAGGTTTAGGGATTCCACGACCTATAGATTTTCACTTGCTCCAAGATGTAGACAAGGTCATCAGGTACTATCCCTTTCTGCTTGATTTAAAGGCCATGGCTTTAATTACTCATAGGGAGCAGGTCAAGGCAAGGATGAGTTTTCTCCAAAAACTTCTGCAGATGGAGTCGCATAATGACAGTTTCGAATGGCTGGCCGAGTTTAGTGCACTGGCCAACAATCTGGGTTTTTTGTGAAAGGTCTATGAAGTTCCTATGGATGTTAGTGAATCATGTTAATATAATAAGTATAGGTCTGTTTAATATGTAATAGGGGTATAGTTTGGCCTTGCGTGGCCCTCTGTGGTTAAGTTTCTTGTAGCTTTTTGGACCCTGTGTGGTCTTGGGTAGGATATGTTTTTGCAGGGCATTTTAGTATAAGCCCATAGTCTCAAACTGATAAGCCTATGAGGCTCTCTATGTATTTCTAATATTTTATTATTAATATAAATTTTATAGTGATGAATACAAAAAATACTATATAATAATAAATATAATTATATTAGATATTATATATTATATATAAAATAAATATAATCAAGTTATAAATAAAAATAAATATTTAATATATAATATGTTTAATCTAAATATATGATTTGATAATATTATATTATACTTATAAATAGATAAATATAATATATTTTGTATGGTATATAACACTATATAAGGTTCTCATTACATGGCAACTCAATCCAAATATAAATTTGAACTCGCCTAAAAAGAGACGAAAATAACAAAAGTTCATTTTGTTTATGAAAATTGTTGTTGAAGAGGCCTGGATTGAAACAAAATTGGGTCGTACGGACAACATTCACATAAACAACTAAGAAAATGGAAGTTAGAAACACGTCCAACTCAGACTTTGATGCTCTCTCTCTCTCTCTCTTAATTTTTATAAATTCTCTCTCTCTCTCTCTCTCTCTATATATATATATATATATATATATATATATATATATATATATATATATATATCATAAAAATGTGTTGGGTGAATATTTTGTTGTTAACTCACTAACGACAAAATGGTTATATCACCACAACTATGATGAGACAGAGTCTCTCCTCTCAGCAAGGGGAGGTTTCCTCTAGTTGCTTTAACTATTACAAACAAATAACTTATGAAATTTATGTACACTAAACACTATATTTGTGGTGGTTCCATTTCATCATATTCTCTTTTTTTAGAATAGATGCTTTTACTTCACTATGATGATTTCAATGAAACTGATATTAAAGAGATTATAAACTATCACAAAACCACAGAAACATAAAGTCTTATGTCACCTCACTTACTAATTGCAAATAGAACTATTTGAAGTTGAATGCAGCCCAAAATCTTCACTCTTCTCCAAGATGATAAAAGTATATTGAATATAACAACTTGCAACACAAAGTCTTCAAGCTATTTTACTCTCACAAACATAAACACAATCCTCACAAATGATTTGATAAGACAAAGTCTATCACAATCAAATTAAGAATGCTCTTTAATCACTTGAAACAATCTCCACACTTCAATTATTACCAAAGAAGATTATGATAGTAAGACACAAGAACAATGCTATCATAACACAAATAATCCCAAGACAAAGATTGGAATCGAATTTGCTTTCTTGTATTGATAAATATTTGATAATTGATTTTCACAAAAAGCACAAAGTCTTGATTTGCTTTTCAATTCGCTAGAATTTTCTTGAAATAGATAAAAGATCCAAATTACAAAAGAGGCCCTCTTTATTTAAAGGGAGAGGCTTGGAGCAAAAATAGGAAATGTACAACTACTTTGACTTATTCCACAAAAGAGTCCTTTTTGACTTAGGACTTCCTTTGTTCCACATGTAATTACATTTTGGAAAAATACATATGGATATGTCCAGAACTAATTACAAATTACATAAGCAAAAACTATGAAAAATAAACTAAGGCATGATCACTTTCAACAATTCTCGTTCCCATCCTTCTTCAAAAAATCCTCAAACATTGTCAACATTGTTTGCATCTCAAGGTTATCCAATCTAGAATTGTTCTTGGAAATGACATGAGTCCTTGCTATTGAATCTTTCATGGAGGTAGCAGCCTTCTCATGCTTATCCAAAACTACCTTGAGAATGTCCAAGGTCAACTGTATATCCGACAACTTATCCATAGAAGTCACTGAGAAAGCTTGATCTTCGAACTCCTTTGGATCATGTTATTGAATGCCTGTATCATTTCATATGTGGAAAGAAACTTTTGGTCTCTTTGACTGGAAATTGCAGTAGTGAGGGAGAACTGAGTAGCTGCATGGGCTTTGAGGGGCTAAAGTGCGATGAAAGCGAAAAATGCAGTGAAAGCGGGCAAAGTTAACAAATGCAAAAAATTCCCTAGAGTTAGAGAATTTTTGGAGGATAATGCACGGGTGGCAAAAATCACTGCCCTTGCATGTAAAGGGAATTACATTTGTGCATGGGCAGCAAAAATCACCATCCTTGCATGTGATAAAGGGACCAACATGCACAGATGGCAAAAGTCACCGCCCTCGCATGTTACAAAGGGATCAACATGCGCAGGTGGCAAAAATCCCTGCCACTACATGTAAATATGCAAGGGCGACAAAAATCCCTGCCACTACATGTTAAGATGGAGACTAACATGCACGGGCAGCAAAAATTCCCACCACTACATGTAAAGATGCATGGGTGCCAAAAATCCCCGCCACTACATGTAAATATGCATGGGCAGCAAAAATCCCTGCCACTGCATGTTAAGATGGAGACTAACATGCACGAGCGGCAAAAATCCCAGCCACTGCATGTGAAGATGGAGACTAACATGCACGGGCGGCAAAAATCCCCGCCACTGCATGTAAAGATGCACGGGCGGAAAAAATCCCCGCCATTGCATGTAAATATGCACGGGCAGCAAAAATCCCTGCCACTGCATGTAAATATGCACGGGCGGCAAAAATACCCGCCACTGCATGTAACAAAAATTTACTAACTCCCAAAAAGTAAAATTTGCAATTAGACTTGTTTTGCAAAACTCAAGAAACCGACACAAGTTGACGCTCGAAAGGATGTTCCAAGGCTAGGAGACCATGCACGAGGGAAAATGTGATTCACCTCATTTTGTGTGTTTAGAGTTGTAGGCTACAAAATAGACAAGTTTCTTACGGGTCATCCTACAAATTGAGCATAGCTAAATTCGAGGATAACAATGTAAGCAATCATAAAAAAAAAATATGATATATAAATATATTAATTTAAATAAATAATATATAACTAAAATTGCATATTAAATAAAACCATAATATTAATAGATAAAAAAATCTACATAAAACTTATATTATAATCGAAGTATTCTTTTATAAAATCAGAACATCAATATATATTTAAGAAAAACTAAAACCATAAATAATATTTAATAAAAAATTATGATGTTGTGCCGTCACTTTTAAAAGGGGACATTTGAGGGATGTCCAATCGAGCAAATTTTGTTTAAAGTTTTTATTAAATTTTTGATAAACCATTGGCAACATCACTAACTTGACCCCACCATTTCCATGCTTATAATTAATGGTGTGAAATGTGATCCCTAAAATATTTAATTCACATGCCCATAACATCTTTATTCATACTAAAATATTTATAATTTCACCATTCCCAATATAATATTTAGTCACTTCTTCAATAAAGTATATTTTCATGATTTTAATCTATACATCTTGTGAGATGTGTCACCATGGGTAATATCGACATAATTCTTTATATTTGTGTAGCATTACATTGTTAAAGCAATGGGTAACTTAAGCATGTAAAAGGCATCCTTATAGATTTGGATGTACTAAGACTAGTATATTTATATTTAAAAAATATATCTACAGTACGCCGAGAGATATCTTCCAATTTGTTGGCATTTATAAATTACTTGCAATTAGAATATTTGATATCCTCACATGAGTTAATTTAAAGAGACTATGCTACAAGACTTTTCATATTCTTCAAATATAATAAAGATTTCACTTCATAACTGCCAAAGTTTTCCTATTTTTCTATCCATTTGGCTTCCACAAATTTATTTATTTTTTGTTTAATGTGATAAAGATTTCACTCCATAACTGCCCAAGTTTTTCTATTTTTCTATCCATTTGGCTTCCACAAATTTATTTATTTACACATTTTATGAAATTTGTTTACATGGGAAGCTGAATCTTAATTGTTTATGGGAATCTGAATCTTTCAGCCCTTGCTGTGAGTGTAGAACGCCTCTCGGCGTAACAATTTTAAACGCTCATTAATTGTATCGAGGTGGGAATTTGGACATGGAAATGAAAATGATGACAATGTCATTTAAATGATTATTTATAATTTGAAAAATAAATTAGAAGCTAAAATATTGACATTTAAATCAAAATTATTTAATTTTTAATTTCGATTGATTCAAGCATCAAAATATTAGACAATTTTATCAAAATTATTTAATTTTTATCAAAAGATTACTTCTAATTTAAATATATATTTTCTTGTAATATTGTAACCTACTATATAAAACAATACATACATATACACAATCCATATAAACAAAAATAAACACAATTATAAACAACCATTATACCACTAAAAAAACTGGTCACGGTCATCATTGACAACTAATCTCCCATTCTATTTCATAAAAAACAAAAAAAAACTAAGACGACACTTTTCTATGACCTATCCTTCTTATTCTATTTACTTTTTCTCACCTTAATATACCACTTCAACTTGTTTTCAAGGCAAATGTTTTTATATTATTAATGAATAAGTAATTCACTTACCTTTATTAAACACTAAATGAAATGGGAACGAAAGTGCAACCAACAACCCCAAAATTAAGTTGCTGACACATCATTAGGAAAATTTTGTAAGAAGCATGAGTGACCGTCAAATTGCAAGCTAATTGCAGATTTTTTGTAATGGCCTGCGTGCTCTTTGCAAGAAATGAAAACAATGTTTTCCTGGGTAACCATCCGATGTGTTAACCACAATTTCTCTCCTATTCGTTTTTCTTAAAAAGTAATATAAAAAGGAGAAGCAATCACGGGAGATGGGTATTAAAAGGTGGGTTGCCACGTCTGCACACATGGAATGTCTATATCAGTCTGCGTCCGCCTGAACTCCGAAAAGCAAGAACAAAAAAATGGTGACGGAGAAGGGAAAAACGACGATAGGCGAAATCTAATGGTGAATAACCCTTCAATCATCTTGCACAAATGTTAGACACTACAAACCATAGATTCTACGCCCCAGGTCGCCCACTTCGCTTAGGAAATGCCTTAAGTGTAATTAGTTCCATTTATACATTTATACTATTTTCTCATTACGGGTGATCAAACTCTAATTTATATTTGATTAAACCCACATTTCTAATTGATCTTTCTCATTTTGAAAAAAAATCATTTATAAGTTTTTGTAAAACTTTGAAAAACCCCCAAAATAAAATTTTGTAAAGTGTACAATAGTAGATATAGGATTTTGGTTTTAAATAAGGTAGCCTCGCCCATCGTGAGGAGAAGTTTTCACCCTATTTGGAATTGGCAAGTACCAATTCATTTATAAACAATTCCACAACAACCATATGTGCCTTGATGGCATGGATGTGAATGAGGAAGGACAAGCCAAGGTGGAGCTCATGGTGGTGGTTAAGGAAGAGGACTTTCCTACTATAGATATGGAGAGCTAGGTCATACCACGGGTAAATGTATCATGTTTCCAAAATGTGACTATTATAATGCAAACCATAAAACAATTGATTTCCCATCTTTGTTGTAATCATTCGAGTCACACAAGAAGGCTGCACAAATGATTCATGTCAGAAAGTGATAAGGAAGTTGAATTGGGTGAATGAATAAGATGGTACAAATACTTCCTTAGAGTGTTGCATGCACAAAAACTAAAGACCTATTCAATCCATCACATGGTACATACTTAAAGAATAACCTGCCACACGACAAGGTGTGTAGATAGAGGTTTGTACAGAGAATGTCAATAGGTATAGAAAAGTGCAAGTTAATTTGGGATGTGTTGTTACTTGGATTAGCACCATGTGTTGAAGCGCTTTTGTTGCAACAATCCAGTGAAACATTGGAGTGATTTCCAGGTGTGGGACCTTGTAAAGGAAATCAAACCTCCAAAAAAGGCCGGTTCCTTCCTCTGAACATGAAAATTTAGATTAGACTAAGACTAAACCTATTATAATCACCATTGGGAAAAGGGGAAGAAGGAGAAACTTGAAAATAGAAAGGTGATACACCATGTTTGAATGAACACCCACAAAGCTAGAATGCACAAAATAATTGAATACAACTGATAAACTCACATGAATCTTGCAAATCTTAACAGAGGTAAAAGATAAGAAAAGGATTGCAAGGAATTAAACATTCACAAACAATAACCAGTTCTAGATCTACACAGAGCTAAAAAGTAGCATGAAAAGGTAAAACAATCCGCATGTATTGATCAAAAGACACAGTTACAACAAAAGAGGGTTTGTTTGGAACACAAAAATAAGTCTCTGTATCTAACCCTCATTACATTGTTTTTCATCTATTTATACCATTTCATTCATTGACCTAAGTCACCTACTACAATAAATTTGGCCCATGGGCCTATCAGAAGGTATTTCTACAAAGGGAATGTCTGTGTACATCTGTCTTAAAAACATAAATTTAGAAAATATCCTGAGGATGAAGTAGCTGGGAAATATTTGGTCCCTTGAATATAAGCAGCTGATTCATCTACCTGCAATAATTAAATGCACAACTACCTCTAGTTGGGTTGATCTGATTCTGTATTAATGGCTGGAGAAGATAGATATTTCAAATATATATTCCCGCCAAAATCCCTGTGCAAAGCTTTTACAACACTTTAAAATATTTTAATTTTAAAAAATATTTTAAAGATTTACATTAAATTACAAGCTTTATTTTCATTTTAATTCACTTTTCTATAATTCTGGCTTCTATTTGTTGAAATACACCAAACAACTGAGAGGGATGGGGTGAATCAGTTGTCACAAAAACTTAGCTTCATATGAACATCAAACCATCAACAACTTAATTGCTTATAATCAGATTTAATCATGAAAGCATGAAATCATAAGCTTAATCATAAACACACATCCAACACAATAGACACCAAATTTTTTACGTGGAAAACCTTAAAAGGGAAAAACCACGGTGGGTGTTAACCCACATAAATATATGAGTTATAACAATACTGAAAAATAAAGGCTCACTGCCTAAATTGCTCACTGCAAATAATGGATCACTGCCAAAGGGTGGCTCACTACCAAGGGGTGGCTCACTGCCAAAGTGGTGCACTGATTAAGTAGCATCTACTCCATGCTAGAATTCAGTTCCATTGAAGCACAATATAACTTCTCTGCTCTGCTCTTTCACACCTTTGCACATATCTCTTCATATTCACACACACACACACACTTTTTCGCAGCTCTATTACATGCTTTTATAGAATTCATCAACCTTGGAATGTACATCAACGTCAACATTACATTCATTAACCATTGAAACATTCTCCAAGGTCAACATTACAAAACATACACAGAAATAGGTCTAGAGCTATTACAAAATTTAGCTGAGGAAAGATGAAGAGAAGTGTGATGAACACATCACACCTTAGCTGGGACTCAAACGCAATCCTCCACGCCACAACACGCTTCTATAGTCTTCAATGCATCTCTGCAAATAGTGAAAACAATCAAGTCATCCAAGACTAAAGTTAACACTAGGTTTTCTAAGAATATTCTTCTTTCACAATGCACACTTCTCTTTGCAGACCAATCCAAAGGTAGGAACACGATCAGGAGACATCCGCAAGCACATTGTAATCACTAGGAACAAACGCACAATCTCTAACCACTCTGTCAAGAAGATTCTTCAAATCGGAGCACAAGAACAATATTGTCAGCTACTATCATAAAGAAAGGATAGCTTGCAAACTGCCAAATCACGAACCATTGGAGTTGAAGGCGCTTAACATTATCTCAGACTTATCTCTAGAACCACAGATCAAAATACTTCAATGCGGAGGAATGCAAAGCATAACACTTTCTCCTTGTCTTTGCCAAACATACATAAAAAGTTGTTTTCACTCTAGTGAACATAACTCACTCAATTCTTCATACTGGAGGATCAAAATCAGAACATAGCATCTTCAGATGGACTTATAAATAACTTCCAATCCGTAATCAAAGATATTCATTCAACAGAAAATGTAGAGAATTCTTTTGAACTGTTATTTTGTATGTAATACACTGTTTCCACTGTAACTCACTATTTCTACCAGAGAAGCTAATTTTCTCAATATCCTCAACATCAAGATTACTTACATAAGTAAATACAGAGCATCATACTCATTACAAGCAAACAACAAGATAGGAGCACAATTGACACCAATGACAACACAAATATGTTAACATCAATGACAACACTGATTAGGCACATACTTGCAACAATCTCCCCCTTTGTCATTGATGGCAACATATGATGTGAAAAATTGTAAAGACCATCAAGACGCAAATCTCCCCCTTTCTCTATACACATATGTACTTCTTTTATATTTCTAATTTTTTCACATGATCTCTCCCCCCCTTTGACATCAATGGCAAAGGGCACGTACTTGCACTTTGCTGCTCTGCTTAAATTTGAACTTCTGCAACCAACTCTTTTGTCATCATTTAGCTACTCCCCCTGAGAGGTAGCTCTCAAAACATCAATCCAGATCAAAGAATAAATCTTTGGGCACAACTAGACTAATGCATTCCTTTGCTTCTTAGTTCAGAGCTGGAGGGGTAATGACCCCTAATTTTTCCCTAAGATACTCAAAAGTATCCTTAGGCAGAGGCTTAGTGAAGATATCTGCAATCTGATCTTTTGTGGGGACATATTCCAACTTAACTTCATTCTCTGTCACCTTTTCCCTCAAAAAGTGATACCGTATAGATATATGCTTTGTTCTTGAGTGCATCACTAGATTCTTGGAAATATTTATGGCACTTGTATTGTCACACAAGATTGCAATTGGATCTTCATAAACAACTCTTATATCCTTTAAAGTCTGCTTCATCCATAACACTTGAGTACAACAACATGCTGCTACAATATACTCTGCTTCTGTAGTTGATAAAGAGATTGAATCTTGTTCTTGCTTAGCCATGAAACCAATCTATTTCCCAAGAAGAAAACACTTCCACTTGTACTTTTTCTATCATCAACATCTCTTGCCCAATCAACATCTGTATAAGCATTGAGAGTAAAATCATTATCCTTTGGATACCATAAGCTATGATCCGGAGTGCCTTCTAAATACCTTAGGATTCTCTTTACTACCATCACATGTGATTCTCTTAGATCAACTTGAAATCTTGCAACAAGACAAACTGCATGCACATATCAGGTTTGGTTTGAGTTAGATAAAGTGATGCAGGAGCATCCCTGGTTCAAGAGCAATCTTGCATCAACCAAACACATTTGCATTTCAGTTTGTTTGCAGTTCAGTTTGTTTCTTTTCATTTTCCAGTTCAGTTCAGGCAGTTCAGTCAAAAGTAGTTTATGTATTTGGTCTGGTATTCTACTGCAGTTGCATTTCATATCTTGCGGATATGGACTTAGCATCTACATTCATTCATCTACATCATATCCAGAATTCAGAGCATTTGGATCAGTTACCAGAAATATATCACTATCAGAAGATCAATTGTTTTCTCAGAGCAGAGCATCCTGACAGTCTCAGACAATCAGCTAAAGGAGAAGGCTTGCGGAAGCATTCCTTGACTTGTGAATCTTAATGACACATCATTCAATGACCTCTGGTTCATGGCCGACCTTCCCCGAGGGTCTACATGTTATTCTATTCATTTGAGGAAGTGTTCTATGCATTTAGGTCTGACCTATCTGTATACACGTTACACCTCTTCATTGGAGTTTGTGATCTTCCTTGGCCGACGTGGAGGAATCTATTGGTCCAGAAATGATATATAATGATGTAATAGATCCTTAGGAAAGTATAAATCAAGTTCTCATGATTTAGAAAATTGATAGTTTGGATTTTGTGTGAAGGAGCTTCAAAGCTTTATCTTGTGAATGTATGTAATCAGACCATTGAGCCCTAGTTGTAAGCCCGCATGTTGTCGGCCAAATTGTATTTAAATTCTATGACATTCTAAATGACTAAATCTGCATTTGTTTTATTTCTTTGAGTTGTTTCCATTGTGTTTACTCTTGCTGCACGGTTCGGACAGTTCATTCCGTGAACCCTCCTACCGTGACTGCACCAAGTGGTATCGGAGTGAAAGTTTGAATCTTTGGGAGTGAATTGAGTGAAGTTGGCGAGGGAATTCTGTAAGATCTTGTTGTGGATAGATCACCGAATTGAGGAAGGTTACTTGTGTCGCAACCGATCGTCGATTGAGAGGCAGTTGTCACCTTGTAGCCCGATTGCCAAACTTGAGGCAGTTTGCACTTGATCCTAGGAAGAATGTCACCAAGGAGAGTTGTTGTTGTTGGAATAATGGCTGGTAGAATGGATGAGATGATGGAGATGATGAAAACAACACAAATTCGTTTGGATATTGTTGAAGAAGATAGGCGAAGAGGATTGACACCGAGACCTAATGTTGAAAGCGATGATGAAGAAGAATTTCAATCTATTGAACAAATTGGCAAAACCCTAGGAGGTGATGAGGAAGAAGAATCAGATCAGGTACAGATGTTGTGAGCTATTTCAAAGATTGGAAAGAGACCTAGAGTTGATGTGCCGAATTATACTGGTAATTTGAACCCTGAAGAATAGATTGACTAGATAAATGACATGGAAGAATACTTTGAGTATGAGGAAATTGAAGATCCAGAGAAGGTGAAATTTGCAAAGACAAAGTTGAAAGGACATGTTGTTATATGGTGAAAATAAGTTTAGTTGGAAAGAAATAGAAGAGGTAAAGAAAAGATTACAAAATGGGATAGGATGGTGACAAAGTGTTGGTTGACAGATTTATCACTTTAATTTATACTCCATTTACCCATGATAGTGATAGCCTGACCAACAGTTGAGTCACCCACAATTGATAGTTGTAAGTGCTCTACTTATTTTACAAGGCACAACTACCTTCGAAAGATGTGCAATGAATGAGAAACGAGGTATGCTTTTAACCAGAAAGCAGAAAAGGCACACTATCATCTACCCATAGCCATGAAGTAGACGAGAAAATTTTAAAATGGGGTGAATGCAAAAGTAATGACACGAAGTTCACTTATTCTACATTCATGATGAGAAACAAGAAAAGGGTGAGCAGCAAAATCCTTTCAATGAATGAATTATCCTAAAAACAAAGTTTAAGAAATAATCACATACATAGCTTAATATAACAAATAGACACAGAAAAGTGATTACAAAGAAGTACAGTTCATTTGCAACCAAAAGAAAATACTGATAAATACAAACATTCAGAATATCTCTTTATTTCTTCAATGTCCACGAGTGAGTTCAAATCCTCCACACTTCTGTACAATGAAACTGCATTGAAAATAAAATTGCTACCTTACTTCCCTTGCTTCCCAAAACTGAAAAGATAGATTCCCCCTTTCTTATGGTAATATATATATATATATATATATATATATATATATACATCAAATGAAACTATTTCTTTCAAAAAGCGTTAATTCATGAAAAAGACTGTTATTGGAACTGAACCAAAATAGTTTCGTTACCAGAATAGCCGTTACCAAAAATGAAAGATTTCATATATGCAAGGTAGAGAAAATTTAATTTTCCCTCGGTGGAGGAGCCCTATTCCCTTCTATTCGAATCTCAATTAAAAGGTTGTGCAGCTTGGCAAGTTCTTCTTCTTCTTCCAGAACAAAAAATAACTCAGCGGTACTCAGCATAACTAGTCCTCTCCTTCCATGCCATTGTACGAAGCTGAGAGATGATGTCAACCTGCTCTTCTTTAGGCCAATTCAGGTCAGGTTGCGGGACTGGTAATGGTTCGTCATCCCAAACTCCCTCAATCGCAGGAAGCACCATTTTTAGAGACTCAAGTAAACTGAACTCAACAATGTGACCACCTACTTTATAGTAGAAAATAAAACCTCTTCGTGCGGCCACCTCAGTAAACTCAATTTGTTACACTTGCTATAAATGGTAACATTAATGCAATCGTGCATGTATTTCTCAAAGAGAGAGATTCATGATTGAGTTGCGTACTTCAAAATCCTTGAAAGGATGTCTCTGACACACAATACAAACTGTTAAATGAACTGGCGACTCCTTGAAAGCTGAGAAATTTACTATAGGATTGCATGGTCGCAAAGAATCGAAAACATATAACCATATGTTGCGAGTTTGCAAACAAGGATTACCCTTCCCACATGCAATTGCTTTCCCTCTTCAAGTTATTTAACTCCATAAGGATGATTGTTAGACTTAGGAACTTACTCTACAGGAGCTCCCTAACTACAATCTAAGTTTCACTCGGATGAGTGAATTTGATATGATGGTGCATTTATTTTTCTTTAGAGCCGAGGCTTTATAAGTCGTTCAGGAGTTCATTTCTCACACATTTTTGAATTTGTAAATTCTCTCACCAGTCTCTCTATTTAGTGATGGTGTTTGCTCTTGTCCATGGCTATCAATGTCCCTATGACAAATAATGCACTCACCCAGATACAATGAATGTTTACGGTGCAAAACGAGGACACTATGCGTGTGCTAGCACAAGTCATTGATCCACAAATCCCGAAGGGGTGCCACCTTCATGACCATTTCTTCCTTGGGCAGTTTTTAGCAAAATTCACACTAGCCCATGGCCACAAGGGACTCACACAAATTATAGTAAAGCGAGTGGTGTCTCCTCATCTGTAGTCTCTTACACTTGATGTGGTCAAGTCTCTCAACAAAAGGTCATCTTATGGCAGTTGGGGTGGTGTCTACGAGTCGAGGCATTTACAAGAAAACAAGGATATGGCACGGGTGATCTCCCTATTCTAAGAGGGAGTGATTCGAAACAATATGGAGGCATGTGATTTTGCAGTTGGGTTCCTGGATCCCCTTGAGCGAAGAATAGTGCCGATGACTAATGACACAAATGGGGTGAATGCAAGACTAATGACACAAAGTTCACTTATTCTACAATCATGATGAGAAACAAGAAAAGGGTGAGCAACAAAATCCTTTCAACGAATGAATTATCCTAAAAACAAAGTTTTAGAAATAATCACATACACAACTTAATGTAACAGATAGACACAGAAAAGTGATTACAAAGAAGTATAGTTCATTTGCAACCAAAAGAAAATACTGATAAATATAAAGATTCAGAATCTCTTTATTTCTTCAATGTCCATGAGTGAGTTCAAAGCCTTCACACTTCTGTACAATGAAACTGCATTGAAAACAAGATTGCTACCTTACTTCCCTTGCTTCCCAAAACTAAAAAGATAGATTCCCCCTTTCTTATGGCAATATATATATATATATATATATATATATATATATATATATATATATATATATATATATATATATATATATATATATATATATATATATATATATATATATATATATATATAATGAAACTTGTTTAGGGTAAAATGTGGATTAATCAATAACAATAATAAACCCAAACATCAATAGAATATGAAGGAGAAAAGGAGATTTAAATAACAAACAAATGATACTTACAACCTTTCACCTTTCGTCTTCCATTGCTCGCCTATCTGTTCTTGATCTTGATGATAAAGCCCTCAGAAGCGTATGCTCCCTTGCTTGTTGAAGATGACAAGGACAAAATGGCTATGATATTTTACTTGTATTTGAAGACGAGCTTCAAACACAAATGTGTGATGGATGATATGAAGTGCTTATGAAGATGGGGGTGCCAAAGGCGTGCTGTTTCTGCAGCATAAGTTTGCTCAAACGATGGATATGGAATGAAGAAGAAGAGGGTTGCATTTATAGAAATATGTGAGAGCAGATCAACGGTTGAGAAGAAATAAGAAGATCAATGGTTGAGAATGGTTGAGGAATGTGCGCAAATAGAAAGAGGACAAGTGTCCAAGCTCCATCATGCAACAGGGGAGTTAACTGAATTGATTAAATAGTTAACAGAATAGACCAATCCGTTAAGTGAATTGATTGGGGAGTTGACTGAATTGATTGATCAGTTAACTGAGTTGATTAAGGAGTCAACAAAATAGATTAACCAGTGAACTCAATTGACTAATTAGTTAACTGATTTGATTGATGAGTTAACTAATTTTGACTAGAGGATAAATAGGACATGTGGGTGAGGGAATATTAGCTAATTAAATATTTAAAATATTTAATTACATGTGCAACATGGTGAGGTGGAAAAGGTGAGGTGGAAAGATGAGGTGGATTGGTGAGGTGGATTTATGGAATTAGGACTTAGGATAGAGGAATTTAGGATTAATTAAATAATGTAGGATTATTTAATTATGTGAGCCATTAGAAGAATTTATGGAATTTAATTAAATAAATTGATTTTATTTAATTATGGGATAATGAACCAATCAAATAAACTTAGAATATTTATTTAATTGATAGAAGAAAATAAGAATTAAGATAAATATTAAAATATTTACTTAATTTGACATGAGCCAATTTTAGGTGTATACAAAACTGTTTCTTTCAAAAAGCATTAATTCAAGAAAAAGACCGTTATCGGAACCAAACTAAAATAGTTTCGTCACCAGAATAGCCGTTACCAAAAATGAAAGATTTCATATATGCAAGGTAGAGAAAATTTAATTTTCCCTCGGTGGAGGAGCCCTATTCCCTTCTATTCAAATCTCAATGAAAAGGTTGTGCAGCTCAACAAGTTCTTCTTCTTCTTCCAGAACAAAAATAACTCAGCGGTACTTAGCATAACTAGTCCTCTCCTTCCATGCCATTGTATGCAGTTGAGAGATGATGTCAACTTTCTCTTCTTCAGGCCAATTCAGGTCAGGTTGCGGGACTGGTAATGGTTCATCATCCCAAACTCCCTCAATTGCAGGAAGCACCATTTTTAAAGACTCAAGTAAACTGAACTCAACAATGTCACCACCTACTTTATAGCAGAAAGTAAAACCTTTTTGTGTGGCCACCTTAGCAAACTCAATTCGTTACACTTGCTATAAATGGTAACATTAATGCAATCGTGCATGTATTTCTCAAATGAAGAGATTCATGATTGAGTTATGTACTTCAAAATCCCTGAAAGGATGTCTCTGACACACAATACAAACTGTTAAATGAACCAGCGGTACCTTGAAAGCTAAGAAATTTACTATAGGATTGTAGGGTCGCAAAGAATTGAAAACATAGAACCATATGTCATGAGTTTGGAAGAATTAAGAACCTCTGACGTATGGGCTACCGCCAATGATTTTCATCTTGTATGCAAGGCCAAACTTGAAGTCCCCTGTAAAAGAAGTATACTGGCAGAAGTAGTCGGGGAGTTGCACTTACCAAGAACCTTGGAACCATGGAGTTGGAGATTCTAAAGTTCTGAAAACCTCGGACCCCCGACTGAAGAACTAGTTGAGCATTTTTCTTAGAGTTTCTGAACCAATGGAACTACCGACGACAAAGGGAACTATTATAAGATCATTGAGATGGGAAAACATGATGAAGTTTAAAACTTTGTATATAATGGGCATCTGATCATGAAAAAATTGCTAGATAAAATGTACTAAAATTCAAAATTTCTCAAGTTTGAATTTTAGGGTAACATAAATTTGAAGAATCAGTTTATACCTGCTGACTATGAGTTGGAATTGTTGAAGAGAATTCAAAACCTAAGGCAAAAGGAGAAATCTGTGAAGGAGTACACTAAAGAATTTCATAAGATGGTCATAAGGACATGACATAGTGAAGCAAACAAGGAGAAAGTGGCTAGATACATCAATGGACTGAGATTGAACATTCAAGAAGAACTGAGCTTGGTAAGGATGACATATTTGGAAGAAGCATATTAGTTTGCCCTGGAAGTTGAAGAAAAGATGAATAAAAGACATGATCAGAGACAAAGAGGTAGAGGAGGTAAATTTTAGAGAGGAAGAACATTTTCTAGAGGAGATAGATCATATCCGGAGCAAAATATGTTTGTCAGCCCATTTAAGAAGGAGGATAGAGATAACAATGCTTACCAGAGAGATGACAAATTTTTACCAAAGAGGAAATCCTAGTGCATAATGGAATGAAGGATACAAAAGAGAAGGAAGAGGATTTGATAAGAGGACATTCAGACGCACTTGTTTCAAGTGTGGAGGTGAAGGACATAGAGCATTTGAGTGTAATCAGGGTAGTACAAGTAAGAAGACAAAAAATAGTGGAAGAGTAGCCTATGTTGAAGAAGAACATGTTGAATCACGTAGTTCAGTTGGCAAACCTGAGAAAGGAGAATCACTTGTGATGAGGAGAGCACTATTTCAAGCAGAGACAAATGAGGAACCATCGCAGAGGAAGAGTCTATTTAGAACTAGATGTAAATCAGGAGGTAAGTGTTGTAAAGTTGTAATTGATAGTGGTAGTTCAGATAACCTAGTTTCAGAGGAGATGGTGACTAAGCTGAAGTTAGAAAGATTGAAACACCTTAAGCCCTATCAGATAGCATGGATTCAAGATAATCATAAGGTACTGGTGAGTGAACAATGTTTGGTAAAATTTCATATTGGATCTTATCATGATGAAGTCTTGTGTGATATTATGCCTATGGATGTATGTCATATCTTGTTGGGTAGACCTTGACAGTATGATAGAAAAGCTATACATGATGGGATAAAGAATACATATACTATAACAACAAAGGGAAAGAGAATTACTTTGATTCCTTTGGAGGATGATCCTAAGAGTGAAGTATGTGGAAATGCTAGAATCTATTTGGTAGATGGAAGAAAATTTCTGGATGGTTTGAGACATGAGAATATGTGTTATGCTTTGATTCCTAAGAAGCCTGAAACATTGAAGGAGACTGAAGAGACACAACCAGAGGAGATAAGAGAGTTGCCGACAGAGTATGAAGACATCATATTAGATAATGTACCTAAAGGATTGCCACCTATAAGGAGTATCAATCATCACATGGATCTTATACCAGGAGCAAGATTGCCTAACAAAACAACACATAGAATGACACCGGTAGAGAATAAAGAACTAAATAGACAGATACAAGAGTTGTTGAGGAAAGGTTTGATCAGAGAAAGCTTGAGTCCTTGTGCAATATCTACAATTTTGGCATTGAAGAAAGATAGAGAATGGAGAATGTGTACTGATTATAGAGCAATAAATAAGATCACAGTTAAGTATAGATTTCCTTTACCTAGGATGGATGATATCATGGATTGTTTGAGTGGAGCAAGATATTTCACAAAGATAGATTTGAAGAGTGGATACCATCAGATCAGAATTAGAGAAGGTGATGAATCGAAGACTACTTTTAAGACAAATGAAGGATTATATGAGTGGTTAGTGATGCCTTTTAGATTGACAAATGTACCGAGTACTTTCATGAGATTGATGAATGAAGTTCTGAAGAAATTCTTGGGTAAGTTTGTGATTGTATACTTGGATGATATTCTAATTTTTAGTAAGACAAAGGAGGAACATTTGTGGCATATTAGACAAGTTTTGCAGAGGTTGAGAGAAGAAAAATTGTTGATAAACATCAAGAAAGTGTAGTTTCATGAAGGAAGAATTAGTGTATTTGGGGTTTGTGATTTATGTAGAAGGATTGAAGATGGACCTTGAGAAAGTGAAAGCAATTGTTGAATGACCTACACCGGAGAGCATTGGAGACATTAGATCATTCCATGGACTAGCTAGTTTCTATCGGAAGTTCATCAAAAAATTTATTTCAGTTTGTAACCCTATGACAAAGACAATGAGAGGTGACAAAAAGGATTTCAAGTGGACATCAGGAGTAGATAAAAGTTTTGAGTTGTTGAAGTAGAAAGTGACAGAGCAACCTAGTTTGGCATTACTGGATTTCAATAAGGTATTTCAAGTTGATTGTGATGCAAGTGGAAATGCAATTGGAGCAGTGTTAAGTCAAGAAGGTAGACCAGTAGCATATTTCAGTGAGAAGTTGAATGATGCAAGGAGGAGATATTTAGTTTATGATCAGGAGTTCTATGCCATAATTCAAGCCTTGAAGAAGTGGAGACATTACTTATTGCCTAAGGAGTTTGTGTCGTATACAGATCATCAAGCTTTGCAATATTTGAACAGTCAAGGTA
Organism: Cunninghamia lanceolata; assembly: GCA_027924645.1. Taxonomy (NCBI): domain Eukaryota; kingdom Viridiplantae; phylum Streptophyta; class Pinopsida; order Cupressales; family Cupressaceae; genus Cunninghamia; species Cunninghamia lanceolata. The sequence goes on along the minus strand of BSBN01001277.1, from coordinate 687,138 downwards.
AGTTGAATCAGAGACATATGAGATGGGTAGAGTTCATGCAGAGTTATACTTTTGTGTTGAAGCATAGGAGTGGAAAATCAAACAAAGTTGTCGATGCATTGAGTAGAAGAAGAAACTTGCTGACAGAGATGAGAGTTGAAGTGTTGGGTTTTGATGAATTGAAGAACATGTATGAGGGAGACACTGATTTTGCAAAACCTTGGAAAGCATGTAAGGAACCTATTGTAACAGATAGAAGTAAGTGGTTGGACTATTTCATTCAAGAAGATATGTTGTTCAAAGGAAGTCAGTTGTGCATACCTAGAAGTTCAATGAGAGATAATTTGATCAAGGAGAAACATAGTGGTGGATTGGCAGGACATTTTGGCATTGATAAGATAGTGGCTTTGGTGAGTGAAAATTACTTTTGGCCTCAGATACATAAGGATGTTCAGATATTTGTGCAGAGTTGTAGACTTTGTCAAGTTGCAAAAGGGAATAGTCAGAATACTGGATTGTATAAACCTTTGATAGTACCGGAGAGACCTTGGGAAGACATAAGCATGGATTTTGTGATGGGATTGCCTAAGACACAGAGAGGACATGATTCAATATTTGTAGTGGTGGATAGATTTTCAAAGATGGCTCATTTCATACCTTATAAGAAGACAATCGATGCAGTACATGTATCTGACCTATTTTTCAAGGAGATTGTGAGATTGCATGGATTACCTAAGAGTATAGTTTCAGACAGAGACACAAAGTTTGTTGGATACTTTTGGAAGACACATTGGAAGAAGATGAAGACATATTTGAAGTTCAGTTTAACTTTTCATCCTCAGACTGATGGACAAACAGAGGTAGTAAATAGGAGTTTGGAAAACTTGCTAGATGTTTGGTTGGAGAGAAAGCCAGAAGTTGGGATTTGATTCTTTCACAAGCAGAGTTTGCATACAATAATTCAGTAAATAGGAGTACCAGAAGAACACCTTTTGAGATTGTTACCGGAGTGAATCCTAGAGGAGTTACAAAATTGAGAGATATCAGCATGGAAGAAAAGAGAAGTGCAGAAGCAGAAGAATTTGTAGATCATATGAAGACAGTACATAATCAGGTGAAGAAGCATTTGGAGGATATGAACAGTAAGTACAAAGAGAAGGCAGATGAGAAGCGAAGACATAAGGAATTTGAAGTGGGAGATGAAGTAATGGTGTACTTGAGAAAAGAAAGATTTCCAATTGGGACATATAACAAGTTGAAGATGAAGAAGTTTGGACCTTGTTGTTGCAAATATGTGCCTAATCGGTGTTGTCATTGATGTCAACATATTTTGTTGCCATTGGTGTCAACTGTATCCTATCTTGTTGCCTATTTAGAAGACTGGAATGTTGAGGATATTGAGAAAATTAATGAAGATCAATGAATGCGGACCATACGACAGTATGGAGGGTTGACTAAAGTAGCTCCAGTTAAGATTTGAGAGGTCTGCATGAAGATTTGAAGAAGCTATGGCCATCTGAGTAGAACTAGGTTTTGCTATGATCAAAAGAGACTGAGTGACAGTAAATTGGTCCAGATTGCTCCACATTGAAATATTATGATCTGCAGATCTATAGGCATCATTGGGAAGTCAATGTGTATCATCAACTCTAGTGGTTCGTGGTTTGGAGGTTCGCAAGCAATCTTTCTAGTGTGACAGTCATGGCAGACAATGTTCTTGAGGTTTCAGATGAAGATACAAGTGATTCTAGTGATTTGGAGGAGTGCAGATGTTTTTATTGAATTCAATGTTCTTGTGGAGATCTCTGGATCGTGTGACTGTGGTGTTGGAGGTCCGCGTTGAAGATTGAGCTCATCGTTGAAGATTTCTTCCCTAGTGTTGCTGTTCTTCCCAATCTTGGCCGATCGGATGATTCAAGCATATCTAAGAGCAATTTTGTGAAGCATGGCATGTTGATCGAGGAAGATTTGAGTCCCAGTTATGTTTGGCTGACAACATAGTGATTCGCATTAAGTTAAATATTTGTAATGTCTACCTTGATGTGTATTCCAAGGTTGATGAAGCGTATAAAGGAATGTAGATGAGTTATGGAAAAGTATCCTTGTGCAAAAATGATCAAATCTTAAGAAAGGTTCAGAAGTAGAGTAGAGAAGAGGAGCAAAAGAACAAAGGCAGTAAAGAATGAAGAGATAATGAAGAAGTGTTTGGGGACAGAGCAAAATTTTAGTAAGCTTTTAACGAGACTGAACTAGGCATGATAAAGATGCTATTTCTCAGTTCATTGTTTCTGTATTAAACATAAAATCTTGTAGGCAGTGAGCCTCTTTGAGCAGTGATCCTTAAGGCAAGTGCCTTTTCATTTCTTTTAAGTACTTTTAACAGGGTACGAATCTTGTGGGTTAACCCCCACCGTGGTTTTCCCTTAACCAAGTTTCCACATAAAAATCCTGGTGTTATGTGTGTTCAATTTGTTTATGCTCATGTGTTGTTGATTCATGCTTTAATGTTTACATCATTAATCCAATTGTAAGTTGATAAAGAAGGTTAAAAGAAGAAAAGTTTAAATTTACGAGACAACTGATTCACCCCCCTCTCAGTTGTCTGAACTAATTTCAACACTTGTAAGATACTCAAGAAATTCGATTAAGGAAATGCATATGAAGTGGAATTATCGGAGATCTTGGGTATATCACCTATTTTCAACATTGTAGACCTTTATCAGTAGCATGAAGTAGAGTTCAGTGACAGCATGGAGGAAGACTTGAAGAAGCAATTACCACAATAAACACTAGAGCAAATTGAAGACATTTTGGATAGCAGAGTTGGACGTAGCACTAGAGGAAGACAATACAAGGAATATCTTGTGAAGTGGAAAGGCAGACCGGAAGAAGATTCATCATGGATTTTGCAGGCGGAGGTGGACCGTCTTGGTTCTCCCCTAGCCCCAGCAAAGTGAGGGACTCACTTTTTCAATAACCCCAGATGTCTGATGTAGGAGCATCCCTGGTTCAAGAGCAATCTTGCACCAACAAAAAACATTTGCATTTTAGTTTGTTTGCAGTTCAGCTTGTTTCTTTTCATTTTCTAGTTCAGTTCAGGCAATTCAGTCAGAAATAGTTTCTGTATTTGGTTTGGTATTCTATCACAGTTGCATTTCATATCTTGCAGATCTGGACTTAGCATCTACATTCATTCATCTACATCATATATAGAATTCAGATCATTTGGATCAGTTACCAGAAAGATATCACTATCAGAAGATCAACTTTTTTTCTCAGAGCAGAGCATCCTGACAGTCTCAAACAATCAACTGAAGGAGAAGGCTTACAAAAACATTCCTTGACTTGCAGATCTTAATGACACATCATTCGATGACCTTTGGTTCATGGCTGACCTTCCCCGAGGGTCCGCATGTTATTCCATTCATTTGAGGAAGTGTTCTATGCATTTAGGTTCGACCTATCTATGTACACATTACAGCTCTTCATTGGAGTTCGTGATCTTCCTTGGCTGACGTGGAGGAATCTATTGGTCTGGAAATGATATATAATGATGTAATAGATCCTTAGGAAAGTATAAATCAAGTTCTCATGATTTAGAAAATTGATAGTTTAGATTTTATGGGAAGGAACTTCAAAGCTTTATCTTGCACATGTATGTAATCAGACCTTTGAGCCCTAGTTGTAAGCCCGCATGTTGCCAGCCAGATTGTATTTGAATTTTATGATATACTAAATGACTGAATCTACATTTGTTTTATTTCTTTGAGTTGTTTCCGTTGTGTTTACTCTTGCTGCATGGTTTGGACAGTTCATTCTGTGAACCCTCCTACCGTGACTGCACCATAAAGTAATCCTCCAATCATGGATCTGTACTTTTTTTGATCAGTCTTGGGTGATTCATCAGTTTTACTCAATTTACAGCCTGTCACCATGGGAGTACATACTAGTTTAGAGTCTTCCATCCCAAACTTCTTTAACAACTCTTTCACATACTTAGACTGAGATATGAAGATTTCTCTATCTGATTGATTGATTTATAGATCGAGAAAGAAATTCCTCTCACCAAGCATAGACATCTCAAACTCTTTCTGCATTTCACTTGCAAATTTCATACACATACCTTCATTTCCACCAAAGATGATATCATCAACAAAGACTTCAACAACCAAAATTTTATCACCATTAATCTTCATATAAAGATTACTATCGGCAGTGCCTTTACTAAATCCTAACTACAATAAGTACTTATCCAATCTTGCATACCATGCCCTAGGATCTTGCTTGAGTCCATATAATGCTTTCTTCAACCTGCATACCATATCACCTTGATTTGATAGTTGGAAACCTTCTGGTTGCTCAATGTAGACTTCCTCTTCTAACTCCCCATTCAGGAATGTAGACTTCACATCCATCTAATACACTTTGAAATCTTTGTGGGCTGCAAATGCCAGAAACATTTTGATTGCTTCAATCCAAGCTACTGGAGGAAAAGTCTTTTCAAAATCTATCCCTTCAATTTGAGAATATCCTTTGCACACAAGCCTTGCTTTATTCCTTACAACTTCTCCATTTTCATTCATCTTATTCCTGAAGACCCATTTGGTTCTACTAATATTTTTGTCAGTAGGTCTAGGAACTAATTCCCAAGTTTCATTCTTCTCTATCTGCATTAGTTCTTCTTCCATTGCCTTAACCTAGTTTTCATCATTGTAGGCTTCATTCACAATTTTTGGTTCAACTGTAGAGAGCAAACAGTAATTCACTTGTTCTTCTACAGCTCTTTTCCTTGTCATCACTCATTTCTCTTTGTCTCCAATAATTTGATCTTCACAGTGATTGATTCTTACACACCTGGAAGTTTTAGCAATTTCTGGAGCCTTTTCTTCTTCACTTTGATTGTCTTCTTGTTTAATTTTTTCTTCATGAGTTATATCAGCAAGTTCATCTGACTCATAGCCACTCTGAACTGATGTTTTTTCTTTACCTTCATCCACTTTCACATTTGTACTCTCCACTATCTTCTTCAACCTTTTGTTGTAGCACCGGTAGGCCTTACTCTTGGTAGAGTATCTAAGGAAGATTCCTTCATCACATCTTGCATCAAATTTCCCTAGGCCTGCATCTCTTCTAATATAGCATTTGCTTCCAAAGACTTTGAAGTATCTTACTTTTGGAAATCTTCCATACCACAATTCATAGGGTGTTTTGGTGCCATTACATTTCACTTGAACTCTATTTTGAATGTAGACAATAGTATGTATAGCTTCTTTCCAGAAGACTTCTGACAGGCCTCCTTCCTTCATCATTGTTCTAGCAGATTCTTGAACTGTCATGTTCTTCTTTTCCACAACTCCATTTTGCTAAGGAGTTCTAGGTGCAGATATTTGTCTTTTTATCCCTTGCTCTTCACAGAAAATGTTGAATTCATTTGATGTGAACTCATCTACTTTATCAAACCTCAAGCATTTGATTTTTAGTTCTATTTCATTTTCAACCATTGCTTTGAAGGATTTGAACTTATCTAGGGCTTCTGATTTGTCTCTTAGAAAAGTAACCCAAGTCATTATAGAATAATCATCAATAAGCAACATGAAGTACCTGTCACCTTGCAGACTTCTTATCGTTGTAGGACCACATAGATCTGTATGAACTAGATCCAACAAACAGGCAGAAAATTGCTCTTTACTCTTGAAACTTGTTCTTATCTGCTTCCTCAACTAACATTCCTTGCAAATAGTATTGGAGGGTTTCACAAGTTTTGGTAGATCTCTTATAGTCTGACCTGAACTCCTCTTTACCATATTATCAAAATTTATATGCCACAACCAACTTTCATCTACTTGGGCTAATAAATAGTAGTCATTAGTTCCTCTTAATTGATAGATGTTGATGAGATAATTTATTGTCTCATCTATTAGGTAAATAAAAGCATATATTTTGCTTAATTAGTGTTATTGCATGTATTAATGCTATTACATGTTTTGCCTTGTAATCAACAATTAGTATTCTAAAGATTAAATTATGTCAATTTGAAATGCCAACAAACTTTATGAAAAGAAGCACGAAAAGAGGGAGTTAAAAAATGTAGTCTCAGTAAAACGACGATGTCTCCCTCGTTTCTCAATGAAATCTAGAATTTCAAAATGATATGGAAAGCTAGAAACAAGGGGAACAAACCACAAAAACCTTTTTAAGATATTAGCCAAAGTAAATGAGCAGTTCGTGACTAAAATCAACTAAAACAAAAGTGGTGTGAATGAAGGTAGCGAAATCAGAGGAAGAAGATTTAGTTTTTCTCCCCCAAAATAGGATGTCAGATCCACATTCTTGGTGGATTGATTGAGAATAAGCATTCTATAAATGCATTATAATTAAGGAATCAAATGGGAAGAGTTTTATGAAATAATATAGTTCACTCTTTTAGCAGCAATAGCTCTGGATAGCTCTAGATAGTTTCATTTCTTAGCAGTCTTTCAATTTCCTATTCTTTACATTTCTAGTATTTCCCTTTACAAGTTTCTTAGGATAGATTTCATTCCAACATTTTCATTTACAAGCTCTTAGATTAGGTTTGATTCCAACAATTTGTTTTCCAACAAGCGTGTTTATTTCCAGCAAAGTGTGTTTATTCTGTTTGTAGAAAAAGAATGTCATGCAAATGATTTCTTCTCCCTCTTGCATATCGCCATGGACACTGCCTTAGATTGACATTTTTAATTAAATGATGAGGACTGCAGCGACCCTCATCATGTTTGGCGCCCTTGCTGGGGATAGGTGTCATTAGGGAGTTGTTGTTGATCTGGTGATAGTAGATCAAAAGAAAAAATTAGTTTGGCAAGTCCTTTTTTAGGTTTATTATTTTAGAAACTCTCCCCCAAAACAACAGATCCAAAGGAAGAGGTTCTTGCATGCAAAGGTGACAGTTTTGTGTAATCTTCTCAACTAGGAGACCATGACTTCAAGCCCCGGCAAGAAAAAGATTATTGTTTGGACACCTTCAAAGTCCAAGGAGGGCTGCCCGATCAAATATTTGAAGGATAAGGAGTTGCATCTAATTATGCATGCAGCAGAATGTAAGGAAAGATTGCATGATCTTTCCAATCAACCCATGAATCTACTCGAATCATATATTATGGAGAAGGATACCATTTCAAAGGAAGGTGAAGCATCAGAGTTCAAATAATCAGTTATCTTCTCATGGTTTTCCTCTTCTTTCAAAATGTTGAATGCATGGATCGATCTTTTGAGAAAAGGATGTTATTTTCCACAACTAGTTAATGGTTTTGTGTAACCTATCTCTACATCAATAAGTAGATTAGGATAGAGTAGGTTTCTTTCTGCAAATAAGTGCTTTGTACATGCTATGTCTTCTTCTCTAAAGCTCAAAAACATGCATTTCTATATAAAAATTTCTCCCAAAAGCTTTTGCAGATTTCTTTTGGCATTTGGAGGCATTCTGGATCTCTCCATAGCTATCCATGGGCTCTATTTCCATCATTAGAACATTCTGAATCTCTTCGGAGTTGTTAAAGGAGGAAAAACAGTTAGCTCTAGATAGCTCTAGATTAGCTCCAGAGGGCTCCGGAGAGCCCCAGAGTAACTCAGAACCGACTATGGAGGAAAGACAACAAGCTCTAGATAGCTCTAGAGTAACTCAGAACTTCTTCAAAGCATCTCCAATGCACCTCTCAGAAAAATCTTTAGAGCAATTGCAATAAAGGTGAAGAAATTGGCTCCAAAAGCTCACTATGAGTTGAAAGAGGACCTGCAACATTTCAGGTGTGGGGGAGATGATGAGACAATTTATTGTCTCATCTATTAGCTAAATAAAAGCATATATTTTACTTAATTAGTGTCATTGCATGTATTAATGCTATTACATGTTTTGCTTTGTAATCAGTAATTAGTATTCTAAAGATTAAATTCTGCCAATTTGAAATGCCAACAAACTTCCTAAAAAGAAGCACGAAAAGAGGGAGTTAAAAACATAGTCTCAGTAAAATAGAAATATCTCCCTCATTTCTCAACAAAATCTAGAATTTCAAAATGATCTGGAAAGCTGGAAACAAGGGGAACAAAACCCAAAAACCTTTTTAAGATATTAGCCAAAATAAATGAGCAGTTCGTGATTGAAATCGACTGAAATAAAAGTGGCATGAATGAAGGCAGCGAAATCAGAGGAAGAAGATTTAGTTTTTCTCCCCCAAAATAGGATCTCAGATCCACATTCTTGCCAGATTGATTGAGAATAAGCATTTTATAAATGCATTATAATCAAGGAATCAAATGGGAAGAGTTTTATGAAATAATATACTTCAGTCTTTTAGCAACAATAGCTCTGGATAGCTCCGGATAGTTTCATTTCTTAGCAATCTTTCAATTTCCTATTCTTTACGTTTCCAGTATTTCCATTACCAATTTCTTAGGATAGATTTCATTCCAATATTTTCATTTACAAGCTCTTAGATTAGGTTTGATTCCAGCAATTTGTTTTCCAACAAGTGTGTTTATTCTGTTTGTAGAAAAAGAATGTCATGCAAATGATTTCTTCTCCCTCTTGCATATTTCCATGGACACTACCTTGGATTGACATTTTTAATTAAATGACGAGGACTGCAGTGACCCTCATCAGATGTTACCTCTAGTCTTCTTACTAGTAGCAATCACAGTTTCAGAGCTTTCCATTATCTTGCATCCATTATCTTTGAATCTCATATCATAACCTTTGTCACACATCTGACCAACACTCAAAAGATTATGCTTTAAACCCTTCACATAGAGAACATTGTTGGTGTTATGCTTTCCATCAAATGAAATTGATCCTTTTCCACAAATCTTACTAGTTGCATTGTCTCCAAACCTAACCAATCCTCCATCATATTTTCCAAACTTACAAACTTACTTTTGTCACCAGTCATGTGATGTGAACATCCACTATCAATAATCTATTCATCCTTATCTTTCTCGACCTAAATAGCCAAAGCACTTTCTTCCACTAGTTTTTCTTCCTTCACACAGCTAGTAGGTTTGGTAGACACAGGTTCTTCTTTAATAGCAATAAACAAGCATTCATTTACACTAGAACTAGCATCATCAGTTTCATCATCTGTCACACCTTCATCATCAAAATCTCTAACATAGTAGCATTTCTTTGGAGCTCTAGGCCTGTTCTCAAATATTTTTCTATTCCTTTCAATTCTTTCAGGACATCTGGAAGCATAATGACCTACTTTACCACATGCAAAATATTTGAAAGGTAATTTGCCTTTGAACTTACTGGAACCTCTTTGCAGTTTGTCAACAAAGTTGGCTTCAATTTCATCAAGTTGATCATCAGGTTCGACCTTGTACTTTTCTGCTCTGGAGATCTTTTCTGAAGTATTGGCTTTGAAAGCAATTTCAACTTTTGGCAGAGCATCACCAAACTCTCTCATTTCAAAAGCAATAATCTTACCAAGCAACTAATCCTTATTAATCTTTTTCACAATCATTGTTTCTTCAATTGCAGCTACCTTGTGTGCATAGGATTTAGGTAATGACCTAAGAATTTTCATCACAACTTCAGTTTCAACAACAGTTCCTCCCATTCCTTTGATTCCAGTAACAAGTTCATAAACCTTTTGCATGAAGGATGTTATATTTTCATCTTCTCCCATTTTGAGACCTTCATATTTGGCTTTCAGTCCCTACAATTTGGCACTCTTTACAGAATCGTCTCCTTCATACAGATTACTCAGCTTATTCCAGACTTCTTTAGCATACTCATAATTCATGACCTTTATTAAATCAGAGTCAGTCAATGCACTCAACAGAGCATCTCTGGCTTTTATATTTACATCATATTCTTTGACTTCATCTTTAGTTATCAAACCATTCTTTGGCATGGTATATTCAGTCTGTGTCGCTTGCCATACTTTATAACCAATGCAAAGCAGATGGCTTTTCATGCAAATCTTCCAAGTTGCATAATTCATCCCATCAAACTATGGAGCCTCCTTCTTGTAAGACATCCTAGATCTACCTCAAGCTGTTAAGCTTACCAACGAGGAACTTGGCTCTGATACTAATTGTCGAAATACACCGGACAACTAAGAGGCGGGGTGAATTAGTTGTCACAAAAACTTAGCTTCATATGAACATCAAACCATCAACAACTTAATTGCTTATAATCAGATTTAATCATGAAAACATGAAATCATTAGCTTAATCATAAACACACATCCAACACAGTAGACACCAGATTTTTTACGTGGAAAACCCTAAAAGGGAAAAACCACAGTGGGTGTTAGCCCACATAAATATATGAGTAATAACAATACTAAAAAATAGTGGCTCACTGCCCAAATTACTCACTACAAAGAACAACTCACTGCCAAAGGGTGGCTCACTGCCAAGGGGTAGCTCACTGCCAAAGTGGTGAACTGATTAAGTAGCATCTACTCCATGCTAGAATTCAGTTCCATTGAAGCACAATATAACTTCTCTGCTCTTCTCTTTCACACCTTCGCACTTATTTCTTCATATTCGCACACACACTTTTTTCGCAACTCTATTACATGCTTTTATACAATTCATCAACCTTGGAATGTACATCAAGGTTGGCATTACATTCATCAACAATTGGAACATTCTCCAAGGTTAGCATTACAAAACATACACAGAAATAGGTCTAGACCTATTACAAAATATAGCTAAGGAAAGATGAAGAGAAGTATGATGAACATGTCACACCTTAGCTAGGACTCAAATGCAATCCTCCATGCCACAACTCGCTTCTACAGTCTTCAATGCATCTCCGTAAATAGTGAAAAGAATCACGTCGGCGAAGACTAAAGTTAACACTAGGTTTTCTACGAATATTCTTCTTTCACGATCCACACTTCTCTTTGCATACCAATCCAAAGGTAGGAACACGATCAGGAGACATCCACAAGCACATTGTAATCACTAGGAACAACCGCACAATCTCTAACCACTCTGTTAAGAAGATTCTTCAAACCGGAGCACAAGAACAACACTGTTAGCTATTGTCATAAAGAAAGGATAGCTTGTAGACTGCCAAATCATGAACCATTAGAGTTGAAGGCACTTAACATTATCTCAGACTTATCTCTAGAGCCGCAGATCAAAATACTTTAATGTGGAGCATAACACTTTCTCCTTGTCTTTGCCAAACACACAGAAAAAGCTATTTTCACTCTGGTGAACATAACTCACTCAATTCTTAAAACCGGAGGCTCAAACTTAGAACATAGCATCTTCAGATGGACTTCTAAATAACTTCCAATCCCCAATCAAAGATATTCATTCAATAGAAAATGCGAAGCATTCTTCTCGACTGTTCTTTTGTATGCAATACATTGTTTCCACTGCAACTCACTATTTCTACCGGAGAAGCCAATTTTCTCAATATCCTCAACATCAAGATTACTTACATAACTAAATACAAAGCATCTTACTCAATACAAGCAAACAACAAGATAGGAGCACATTTGACACCAATGACAACACCGATTAGGCACATACTTGCAACACTATTGTGCCTTATTGGAAAAATCTTTTTTTTACAAAACATTTTTTTTTCTCTTACTTTCTCCTTCAGTCGGTGAAATCACCTTTTCGTGAACTATACTTATTTTATCCTTTTGTGCCCTTCAGTTGGCAATTTTTCAATTTCACGAACTTGGCCTGTGTTCTCGCTTTCCTCCTTGGTTGGCGAAATTTGACTTTTGCAAACTATTCTTAGCCGACTCTCTTTTCTCTCTCTTTCTGCCCCTTAGACGACAAAATCTTGCTTTTCCAAACCATGCCTCCTCTTTGTTACTTTTCTTCTTTATCTTTGTCAATGAAGTTTCACTTTCATGAATCTTTCCTCCTCTTTATTACTTTTCTTCTTTATCTTTGTCAGCAAAGTTTCACTTTCGTGAACCTTGCCTTATATTTTTTCATTCTTTTCTCTCTGTGTTTTTTTAGTCAGCAAATTCTCCAATCGGCGAACTTGTCGATTGGTGAACCATCTGGTTCGCCAACTCTTTCCTTAGTCAATGAGTCATCCCCTTTTGTCTTCCTTTGCTTATTCCTTTATCGGTGATTTTGTTGATCGACGAACTACTTGGTTCGCCAACTTAAACTTTTGTCGATAAAGGGAACCTTGCATCTTTGCCTTGGTTGTTTTTGAAGAAAGCCTTCCCTTCAATTAGCGATTTTGCCGATCGGTGAACCATCCAATCGACAAACTTTTTGGTTCGCTAACTAAACTTTTTATCGACGAAGGCTGAAAAGACTATGGCAAAGTTTGAAATTTTTTGAAGTTTTGAAAGGGATTTTCCTTAGGAAGTTTTGGGATTTTTACAAGGAAAACACCTCAAACCTGAAGAACACTAGGCGCTTAACCAATTTCGACAAGATTTTCAACATTTTCAAAATTAGGCTATTTGACTCTGGGAAAGGGAAAATAGGTCAATAGATAACAAACAACATTACCATCCCCACCACTATTCGAGAGGAAGAACTTACATTAGCACAAATCCAAGCCCAGATAGGCACACTCCTCCAAGCATAGACACATTGGGCCGCCACATTGGCCAGATTCAAGGTAGAATATCATAATATACTACCAAATTGAACCACGTGTCTTGAGAACAAGACATCATTTCAAAAGGGGGGATGATGTTAGCAGGGCAAGAACCAGAACATGGCATACCAGAGAATACCATAAGAAGACCACGGTACCGGGAGGAGACATGAGATGCCAAGCAAGGGACATGTCACTTCAAAGAAAAACATGTATATATACATTCCTTATGTAATAGATAGAAAAGAGAGAATAATAATATAACATACTGGATCAATATCAGAGTAGAGACTAGACCTGCCCACTTGTATCTGCTATGAAATGATATATATAAAAGGAGTTATAAGGGAAATTTTGTGCTATGAATGAATGAATCTTTTCTTCTGTTAATGTGTTATGGTATGTCATGTATACTTTATTGATTCTTATCACATAGGCTTAGTTCTATTACTGTGTCCTTTGGGGTATATATAGACTACTCAAGAAGTATTGGGGTACAAATCTTCATACTGTACTAGCCCCATTTCTCTTGCCAACAATGCCATAGTTTGAAAGAATAGTTGGTCCAAAGTTTGGCACCTTTTTTTTTTGTCTCAAGGCTCTTAAGAAATTGTCTCGGTCCAGTGTAGCTCAAAAGGATCAAGACACTTGGCCATAGAAAAAACACTTCCACTAGCATCCACCCACTCACCCTAACATGTTGGTTCTTTTGGTTTGGTCCCAGGAGGCGTGGAATTAAAAATTTCACTCCTAGCACATTTTTACTAGATAAAACTGAAGCATTTTGGAATATTGTGTTGCTTTCCACCACAAACAAATAAATTTGAGCTAGCAAAAATTGAGGTAGGTATTTGTAGGTGGACTTGACATCCACCTGTACATGCAAATAAGACATTCCTAGGTGCCACAATTTGAGAGTAATCGGTCAAAAGTTTGGCACCTTTTTGGTCTTAGGACTCTTAAGAGACTGTCTTGATCTAATGTAGCCCAGAAGGATATGGATGCTTGGTCACTGAAAAGACACCTCCACTAGCATTCACCTACCCACCTCGATGTGTTAGCATTGTCGATTTGGTCCCAAGAGGTGTAGAATGCAAAATTTTACTCCTAAGACCTTTTCACTAGATGAAATTGAAGCATTTTTTAAATTTGTAGGTGGATCTAACACCCACCTATACATGCAAACAAAATGTTCTTCACAGTTTGAGAGAATGGTTGGTCCAAAGTTTGGCACCTTTTTGGCCTCAGGGCTTTGAAGAGACTGTCTTAGTCCAATGAAGCCTAAAAGGATTAGGATGCTTGGCCATCGAAAGGACACCTCCACTAGCATTCACCTACCCACATTGATGTGTTGGCACTGTTGGTTCAGTCCCGGGAGGTACGAAATGTAAAATTTCACTCCAAACACATTTTCACTGGATGAAACTGAATCATTTTGGAACATTCCATTCCTCACCATCACAAAAAAAACAAATTTGAATTAGCAAAAAATGAGGTACGTATTTGTAGGTGGACATGACATCCACTTGTACATGCAAACAAGACATTCCTTGGTGCTACGGTTTGAGAGAACAGTCCATTCAAAGTTTGACACTTTTTTGTTCATAGGGCTCTTAAGAGACTGCTCGGTCCAATTCAATATGGAAGGATTGGGACACTTGGCTATCAAAAAGACACCTCCACTAGCATTTACCCACTCACTCTGACATGTTGGCATTGTTGGTTTGATCCCAAGAGGTGTGAAATCTAAAATTTCACTCCTAACAAACATATAGAAGGTGAAATGAGAATAAGGAAAGCATGGTAAATATATAGGAGGTAAAATGAGGATATGCAAAGCGTGGAAACTATATAGAAGGTGAAATGAGGATATATAAATTATGTCAAACGTCTCTCTCTCTCTAATTAAATATATAACATGTCAAACATATAGAAGATTGGATGAAGGTAACAAAATAATGTCAAACATATAGAAGGTGAAATGAGGATAGGTTGGACCTATAGAAGGTGAAATGAGGATAAGCCATATTAATGAATACATTGGAAGAAGAATGAGACACAACAAACTATATCAAATCCTCATTACTTAAAGATTCTCTAAACACAATCATCATGTGTGTGAAAATGATATATGAATGTGAAGAATTTAGCATGTAATTATTCACTTGTATCTAGATCCGCTACAACCATCAACCATTAGATGCCTAATGATATATGCACTATAAAGAGTAGGATCTAAAATATCATGAGATATTTCAAATCATTTGCAACATTTATATCACTATAATGAGTTCTTGTTAAGAATAAGGATAATTCATAAACCCTAGATGTATCAACAAAGTTAGGGCTAAGATGTACTAGATGTATATGTAGTATTGGCTCACAGATAATAGACATATGGATTAGAAACATGAACTACACTGTCATCAAATAATTTTTAAAGAATCAATAACATCAAGGGGATCATCCTGAGGCAAAGTAACATCATCTAAGGGAGGAAACAAGTTTAAATGGACATCACTAAGACAAAAATAATGTATCCAATCATTAGGAAACCATCATCACTAATCATTAAAAGAGTATGACCATCATTAGGCTCATGAAAATCACTACCACTAATTGTATAAGAAATACAATCAATGTGAATCTCATGGACAAATGAATTGAATGCATCTAAGTGGGATAGAAAAGTGCCTCATGAATGATAAAAAAATCACATACTCTAAATGAAATAATGATTTAAAACTTTTTAGTTGTTTTTTGATGAAAGGACTAGTTGTTTTTAGTTGGCTTAGTCCTAGGAGTAGCCTGGTCCTATGTGTCATAATGATTTGAAACTTTTTGGGTGTGTTTAGAATAATTTTCTAATAACTTCTCTATCTGGAAACCTATCAAGATAAAAAGTAGAAGATGGTGTGAAATAGTAAAATATGTCACGATTAAGCTTAACTGAGGTAGAAGTAGGAGAATAAAGAAATGGGAAGAATACACTTGGCATGGGCTATCGTGTACTATTCATATGGACTATATAAAGTGTCAAAATGTTTCCATTATAATTTTGAGCAAAATGATGGTAGGACAAGGGTGTGACGTAGAGTGACACCCTAGGTGTCACATGGTCGTCTCTTAGTGCCTTGGTGTGTAACTAGGACCTAGATGGCAACCTTGTCAATTATGTCCAAATGATCTAAAAATTTACATAGACCTTCATATTATAAAACATAATAAAAGGAATACTAAACCATCGCATGTTCAAGCAAAGGTGTTGTAGATCATTTATCTACGGTGAGACAAAACCATTAATAAATTATTATTCGTTATATGAAGGTATAGACTACACATTACAAGAAAAACGTTCTACACACATGCATTAACAACCAAGATCATAGCACAAGGCATTGTGCTTGTTTTGTTTTATGGGAACGAAAGGTATGGAAAGTTAAGTAGTATGAACAAGAAGGAAGAAAAACTAGAGGATTCAAAATTATTGTGCATAGGATATGCAAAAATGGAGGAAAATATAGTGGCAAGAAAATGGCTATGTTTGAAGATATATTTATATGTAGGGAAACTTACAATGTGACAAGTCAATATAATCTCAAATTAAAATGATGACTAGGTGAAAACAAGAGGTTTGTCAACCTACAACTAGTAGACAAGTGATGAAAATTAAAATTTGAAAAGCATGGTAAATGTTTAGAAGGTAAAATGAGGATATGCAAAGCATGGAAACCATATAGGAGGTGAAATGAGGATATGAAAATCATGCCATCTCTCTCTCTCTCTCTCTCTCTCTCTCTCTCTCATAATGTCAAACATATAGAAGGTGAAATGAAGGTAAGCAATAATATCAAACATATAGAAGATGAAATGAGAATATTCCAGAGGTTTTATCAGGCGAGCTTGAGAGCGGGGGTTTGAGGCTGTTGCTGGTGTGAGAGGCCTGAGCAGCGCTTGGTCTAGGGGCGCAGGCCTATTTTGGGCTTTCCCTTAGGCATTTTGTTCCCTGTCCTGAGTTCAACAATGTGTGGGCTGGCTTTTTTGGAGTGTGCAAGCTGGGTTTGCTTGTTGGTCTGTGTGCTAGTGCCTTTTCTTTGAGTTTTGGTTTCTACTACTTGCATGGCACCCTCAAGGGGTCCAGGGGAGCCCCACTCTTTTCTTTTAAGGATGTGATGAATGGTGGTGAAGCTTCTTCCAACCACGAGAATGCAACCAATTTTCTCTTACATGCTATGGAGGAGTCCAAGATCTCGTAGATTCATGGGTTCCACTCAAAACTCAGTGGATGTTTGGAAAGATGCAAGGATCGTTTAGTGGTTGTGATCAACCTGGACATTATTGCTGATGATGTTTTATACTTGTCTAAACATGCTTTAATTTGTAAATTTATGGGGTTAGCATCTCGCTATCTTTTTTAGAGGCTTGGGCCCAAAATAATAGGAATCTGGAGGGGGATATGGAAATTATCCTTGGCACCAACAACTTCTTCTTTGTTGTGTTCTCTTGGCTTGCCGATCAGAATGTGGTTTTTGAAGGAGGCCCATATTTTCATAATCAAGTGGGGCTTTTTATTAAGCCTTGACACTTAAGGTTTGACCCCGTAGAGGAGCTCCTGGCAAAGATTCCTATTGGGTTTGTCTTCCTCGGCTCCTAATGGAGTTTTGGTGGAAGGACATCCTACATTCCATCACTGCAATATTGGGGAAACTCTTGGGTTCGTCTCGTCAAACCCTCAATCTTAAGGTAGCCTCTTTTGCTCGTCTTTGTGTGGAAATTAATTTAAATAATTAGTTGCCTGAATCTTTAGAGATTAGATTGGGTAGCATGAGTTGGATTCATCAGGTTGATTATGAAGCATTGCCTTTCCACTATCATACATGCCATGAGTATGGTCAACTGCAAAGAAATTGTTCAAAATTGAAGGCTAAACCCATGCATCCTCAGACTGAGGCACATGTAGTTAACCCAAAAGCAAAAGGCAAGGCCTCGACTCATAAGGATGGGATAGATTCAGAGGGGTTTATTTTGGTGAAAGCTTGTTCTAAGGTGAAGGCAGATCCTCGTAAAAATAGAGTCAATTCTAGGGGCTTTTGGTAGCATATTCGATGTTCTTTATAATTTTGAGGATTTGGGTGCTATGGAGAATGATCACATTTTGGGGGGTCAGGATGTGCAGGGCATGGAATCTAATAGTCAACTTCTGCTGGCTCCTTATTCAATAGAGGTAACGTACAAGGTTTTAGAGGAATGAGTGGTTCCCTCTTCAACTTTAGTTGAGGCCAGAGCTAAAGATTAGGATACAACAAGGGTTCTAGATGTGGGAATGACTTCCAACCCTTTATGTGAGAACAAATGGGGTTATCAAAGATCGAGGGGTTGAATACTCTGATAACTAACTTTGGGGAAAAGGAGGATGGTGAGAGTAAAGTTTCTCCTAGCTTGGGGCTTCAAAAAAAGAGCTTAAAGAAAGGAGGGTCAGACAAATTGTCCAAGGTAGGGAGGAAAAAGGATCAGGATAAGATGAAGATAATGGGAGAGTCTTTGGTAGAATTTCGTGTGGTGAAGATACTAGATACTCACTTTGCCTCTTCCCAAAAATGATTGTGATCTCTTAGAATGCAAGGGGTTTGAATAGCACCCCTAGACAAAAAGTTGTTCATGATTTGATTTGGGTTCATTTATCGAATATGGTTTTCATTCAAGAATCTAAGTTGCCAGTGGAAGGCATGGATAACATAGTTCATAAATTATGGGGGAGAGGTCAATGCCAATGCATAGGAGCTTGGGGTAGTGTAGGCAGTGTTGCTTATTTATGGGACCCGCGTAAGGTTACCCCTCTTTGGTGGTTCTCTGGTAGATTTTCAATTTTAGTGGGTGCTTCTATTTTGGAGTCTAGAGAAGTTATCCTCTTCACCAATGTTTATGCTCCCGTTGATTTAGTAGGCAAATCTCTGCTTTGGTCTCATATTCGTTATGTTCAGTCCTTAGTTCCTTTTTACCCCTAGATCTTGGCTAGAGACTTTATAGCTATTACCAACCTAGGGGAAAAGAGTGGGGTGTGGCAAGACTTGAACCTTCTTCCATACTTCTCAGGGATAATATTTTCTTATGAATTTGGTAGACATCAAGCCTAACAATGGCTTGTATACCTAGAGCAATAGGAGATGTGGTGAGGATTCTATTTCTAAATAGGTAGATAGGTTTCTGGTCTCTATATTATGGGTTGTTGATAAATGGGTAACCAATTCAAATATCTTGGATTGGAAAGGGTCATATCATTGGCCTATCAATTTTTTTGCTACCTTGTATGGCTTCACAAAGAACCCTTCCTTTAAGTTCTAACTTATGTGGCTTCAGGATTCCTCCCTATAGGATCTTATGGCAGGATGATGGAGCAGAAGTGAGCCTGCCTATGGCACAACAATGTATTCATTTTTCAAGAGATTACAGTTTGTGAATTTTTAGCTGAAGAAGTGGAACAGGCAATGTTTTGGATATATCTTTATGGCTAAGAAGGCTACCCAATCCTGCTTGGATCCTATCACCCATCAGATGAGGGACCACAATCTCATAGAGATGAACCTTAGAGAGGAGTGTGTTGTTGTGAAAGAAGTGGTGGAATGGGAACTATGTGAGGAGATCTTCTGGAAGTAAAAGGCCTGCATTGATTGGCTTCTAGAAGGAGACATAAATACATTGTTCTTCCACAACTCCATCAAGGGTAAAAGGTAGAGGAACATGATTACTTCTCTTATGTCTTCCCATGGAATGTGTTTAACTTCTTTCGAGGAGATTTCAAGGGAAGTTACCCAGTTCTACTCTTCTTATTCAAAGAGGATTCTCTAATAGCGGTGGATGAAGAAAATTTCATTCTGGATTGTATTCCCTTCTTGGTTTCTAATGAGATGAACAAATTTCTTATTAGGCCCATCTCCCTTGCAGAATTGGAGGAGATTGTGTTTTAGATGAAGGGAAAATCCCTTGGGCCAGATGGATTCCCGATTGAATTCTTTTAGGAATTATGTGAGATTATCAAGTCTGATCTTTTAGATGTGGTTTAGGAGTCGCATAGGAACAAGCAGATGCTGAGAGCCATGAATGCTATATTCCTTGATCTTATCCCCAAGCAAGAGGGGGCTAATTCACTATATCTTTTTAGACCCATAGCTCTTTGCAATGTAGTTTATAAGATTATCACAAATTTAATTGTGGAGAGGCTTAAGTCGTGGATTAATGGATTAATTTCTGAAGAACATGGTGGTTTTTTTGCTGGCAGACAAATTTTGGATGGGATTGTAATTGCGGCTGAAGCCCTTCATTCCATGGCATCTTCAAAGGAGAAGGCGATGTTCATCAAACTAGATATGGCCAAATCTTATGTCCATGTCAAATGGGATTTTCTTTGTAAATTCTTGTTAGCTTTTACGTTTGGAGTTGACTGGGTTAACTTAGTCATGAGTTGTATTACTTCTACTTCATTCTTGGTGCTTGTCAACAGTGAGCCTTCATCTTTGTTTGGCACTTCTAGGGGCCTTTGGTAAGGCGACCCTTTGTCACCCTATTTGTTTATTCTGATGGCAAAAGGATTGGGAAGAGCTATCAAATTTCATGTGTGGCAAGGATTAATCCAAGGATGGAGCTGGGATAATTGTATTCCTCCTCACTCTCATTTATAGTTTGTTGATGACACTACTTTAATGGGCTTAGCCAAAGTCAGGGAGGTGGTTAACTTTAGATGGACTTTGGATATTTACTTGGTTGTGTCAGGGCAAAGGATAAGTGAAGGAAAGTCCTCCATTTTCTTCTTCAATACCCCTTAGCTTATTCAACTAACTTCTCCCTTTGCATGTTTCTTTTTTAGGCTAGCCAAATCTACAAGTCACCCCTCACTTTCATTTTTTTAGAAGTCAAAGATTTCTGATTTTGACTAACCTTTGCACAACTTGTGAAAATTTCTAAGTTACCTCCTTTATCTACACTTTGACATGCTTTCAAAACTCGTTATAACTTGTGAAAATTTATAATTTATTGAAAATTATAACCTCATGAAAATTTATATCATTTGCTCGTCAAGCCTGCACATACAATGGAGAAATAAAATTGGCGTAACTTTTGACAGAGATACTATTTTCTCACAAAATCTTGCCACATTGTTCTTAATAACATCATGAGACCCCCTGTTAGATGATTTTTCTCCATCCCTTATGGAAACCATTATTTAATTATTTTTGCAAATTGCCCACTGAAAATTTGAAGTTTTAAAATATTGCAAACCAGAAGGCATATGAGCCTAAAAAGTTGTCACATTAGGTGAAATAGCCATAGAAACGTCCCTGTAAAAGGATTTATTTCCATCCTTTGCATATTTTGAAATTTCATTGTTTTTGTAAATCGCCAGTGACTGAATAACTGCTCCAAGAACCCAACTGAAATAATGATTGATTTTCTTCCGAACTGATGTTCCTGTATCAGAATTAGTGCAATAAATTGACATGGACCTGATTGAAAGTGACATTTAAACAATGGCTAGTATGACAATTGATGCAATAAAACAAACGATATTGTCGATTTACGATGAAAAGGTGACTAAAGAAAGGTGTTTGATGTATGATGACACTCATCCTTTCGACGCAAAAAAGTTTAAAACTTGGCAAATTAGAAACAAGGCTAATAGTTGTCAAAACCATGAGCCACATCCAAAGCATTTTTTGGATGACTCAAACATAATTTTTTTCCAAATTTGTAGAGTTATCCTCAAATAAAAATTAGTCAAAAGTATTTTGAAATGGCAAAACTTTTTTATGTCAAAATAAATCACACACGCACAACTTGTTGTAGAGTCCACATGGAATTTTCTATACATTATGATATTTTTTGATATAAGTGTATCTTTACATACTAATGATATTTTGCAAGAGTGTATGATAGAAGCTCCACCTAAATTAAAGCAAGAGATTTCATTTAAAGCATTTTTGTGAAAGTGTGGAGAAATAATTATTTTATAAGAAATCATGTTTGGATGCAGGAACATGTGATAGTTGAAGTGGTTTGCAACGTTTTAGAACTTGTGTACACATGGAAATATACATGTAATTGGAAATGAACTAGTACTTTTTGGGAAATATAAATTAGTGGCATACACTCCAAAAGATGGTAAAGAGACAAAAAAGTGAATTGGTGAGTGAAAAATATTAATATATGTATTCATGTCTATTTTTTGAGAAAAGATGGTGTATGAGTATGCAAGGAATACATATAGAACTCAATGGTTGGACTTGCAATTCAAGTTATGAAAGGACACATTTCCTCTTCATACAATCGTGTCAATTGTAGACTTTGTAGAGAATTATACACTACAACCGCATGATGAGGTTAAATCATAATACTACTCCACTCAAGTTTCTATATATGTGCATATAGCATTCATTCATGCACCCGATAATACAGAGGAAGATAGAAAGATCTTGAAGGAGTATCATTTTTATATTAGTGACAATCACACACTTTCTACAAAGCTTGTGCAAAGTTGCTTTTAAATGTCCTATGATAATTTGAGTAGTAAGAACATCATGTTTGGTCAACATATCATATGGTCAGATAATTGTACATCACAATTTAAGAATTCATGTATGTTCTATTGGTTGAGTGGGATGCATGTGATGAGTGGTGTTCATCATATATGAAATTTCTTTGAGGTTGGACATGAAAAAGGGGAGCATGATGGTATGAGAGAATGTATTACAAAAGCCTTAGCATGACAATAGTTGAAATACAAAAACAATAGGAAGTTGGTGGATGCAGTGTCCATCATCGAATGGTATAACTCTACAATGGGTCTAGGTAATGAAGGTAAGTCTACAATTCATAGATTTTCTTGGTTGATAAAAGAAGATAACATTGCAAAATATGAAGATTGTTGTACAGTGACAAGATCAAGTGAGTTCCACTCTTTTAGAATCTCAAATGCAACTTTATGAATTATTCATACAAAGCGGATGGTGTGTTTTTTTTTCAATTAATTGAATTAAATTATGATGTAGTGTTTTTGTATCATTTATTGAATTAATATTTTTTGTGAAATTTAATGTAGGGCATGTTTATGCAGTTATTACAAATGAAGATAATGATGAAGGAATGGATTATTATTTATATCATTGTGTTGAGGCAAAAAAAATTGACAACCTTTGTCATAGAATTGAGTATCCTATAGGATTGATGGTTGTTACTGAAACATGGCTTAGAAGGCACCCAATGAAGAAATCCGATGTATGGTTGTTCAAGAACTTTGACACACAAAAGAATTCTCCATTATTCTAACCTTGTTGTGGCATCAACTGTTCAATTGATCAAATATGGCGGTAAACCATTGAATAAGAACTTGTGGAAAGTTCATGAGACTGACCATGAATCAATACTTAACACCATAAAAAGTAAAGCAGATCCACATGGTTCATTAGATTAAATTGGTGGAATAACACAAAGGTATGCTATATACACTTCTTAAGCTTTGTGATTTGTGTACATTTTTATTTTCTTTTATTTATTTATTTATATAAGTGATATTAATGTAGATTAGTGGTGCCAAACAAACTTTCACCTTCTCATGGTTGGTATTGTTAGTAAATAATTTTATAATCTTAAAGTAAAGAAAAACTTTAAAAACTAACAATAAACTAGCATATTCTCATTTTTTCAAAGGGGGTAAAAGTTTATTAATCAAAAAGTCAACAACAAAGTTTAAACATTACAGAAGTCCACACAACCCACTAGAGGGCCAAAAAATTCCAACAAGCAAACATACAAACCCACCTCAACTAGAGAGAGTCCCACCCCACAAGAACCCTAAACGAGACCTCCATTTAACCAACCATATCTTCTAGAATCAACTTATCTAACCATTGAGAGCGATCCAGGGTTAGATGCTCCCATTCTCCCACATGTTCCAATCATCCATTTGCTCCGAAGCCCATATAGCTAGATAATCAACCACCTTATTCCATTCCCTAGGAATGTGAACAAATGAAACATACTCCAATGAATTACTCAAATGAAGAATTTGCCTGACCATTAAAGCCAACTACCAATTCACCCCATCAAATTTCCTCCCCTTTAGCATATTAATCACAATCTAAGAATATGCTTCATAGATAACCTTGTGCTAGCCAAGCACACCCTTGTTCCACTGCATAAAGAATAGCAAGGGCTTCCATGTAATTGTTAGTCTAAAATCCCTTATAAATGGAAAAGAAGAAGAGGACATCACAGGAGTTATCCCTCCCAACTTCCCCAATCCACTACAACAAAAGAGGCAATTAGCACTTAAAATAGTGCTAGAATTTAGTTCATTTGAGTTCATGAATTGGATACTTTTGCCGGTGCCAAACTACATTTCACTTTGTCACTAGGTTTAGCACCTAATTTTGTTGCTTCCAGTTTGGCTTTCGATTTTGCTTCTGGTTTTGCTTCTTGTGTTGCTTCCAAGTTTGCTTCCAAGTCCGCTTCTAGTTTTGCTTCCAGGTTTGCTTCCAGTTTTACTTCCAATTTTGCTTCTGATATAATGTTTCTTGTTGCATCCAATTTTGCTTTCAGTTTTTCTTCCAGGTTTGCTTCTAGTTTTGCTTCCAATTTTGCTTCCAGTTTTGCTTCCAGTTTTGCTTCTAATTTTGCTTCCGGTTTTGCTTCCAGGTTTGCTTCCGGTTTTGCTTCCAATTTTGCTTCCAGTTTTGCTTCCAATTTTGCTTCTGGTTTTGCTTCTAATTTTACTTCCAGTTTTGCTTTTGGTTTTGCTTTCAGTTTTGCTTCCGGTTTTGCTTCCATGTTTGCTTCCAGTTTTGCTTCTAGTTTTGCTTTTGGTTTTGCTTCCAATTTTGCTTCTGATATAATGTCGCTTGTTGATGTAATGAGGGTGTGGTTGTGATGTACTCAACTTAATCATATAGGTTTGGTTCACCAATTTCAAGGTTTTCATGTACTTGCTTTAGAAACATACCTAAAGCCTTATAGCCCTGCCTAGAGGGTTTTTTCCACTTATCTTTCTCAATTTTAGCCCACTCAGAAAAATAAGAGTTGTTTAGGATACCCATTTCCATGTTGTTTAACATATCTTAGGATGAGGATAGGTTGTTTCAAAATGTGTGTCTCAAAAATTGAAAATACAATCAACAATAAGGGCTAATTAGGCCTAATTCGGCCACCTCAATGAAGGAACTTGTAGCAAAAATAAATTTCTGCCTCCCAGACCACTTGGGAACCTTGAGACATATCTAAAATAACTCAACTTGGCCAACCACACCCTCAAATTTTTGTTGCAAGTATGAGGATAACCAGTGTTGTCATTGATGTCAACATACTCATTGCATTAATGAGAAGGATTGGATGAGCTGTGTGCTGAGGATATTGAGGAAATTAGTCTCAATCAGGAACAGTGAAGAACAGTGATGACATTAAGGTAAAAGTCCAAGATAAGATGAAGATCAGAGGATGTAGATTAAAGGGTTTGCAGATATGAGTCTTGAGATGATCCAGTCAAGTTTTCAGAGGTCCGCATAACGATCTGAAGAAGTTATGACTGCTCTAGTAGAACCGGTTCCGACAGATGTTCAGTGGTGACAGAGTGTCACAGATTGGTCCGGTGAGCTCCAGAATTGCAGTATCTCATTCTGCGGATTGGAGGGAGTGTTGAAGAAGTCCGTGTGAAGTGACAACTGGATTTGTTTATGGTTTGGAGGTCCGGAAGAACCTTTTTCATTATGATAGTGATGACAGACTGTGTTCTTGAAGTTTCGGATGAAGAAGAGAAGAATTCCAGTAAGCTGATAAAGTGCGGATGTTCTTGATAACTCAGGAAAGGTTTTAGTGATCTTTGGATCGTGTACAATTCTTATTGGTGGTCCACATTGAAGTTGGAGTTTGGATTTGATGTAAAAACCACCGTATGTTGGTGTTCTTCCTGAGACAGGCCGACCAGATGTATTACACGTCTTCCGAATGATCTAAAAGTGTTTGCCGACTTAGATGATTGTTCCTAAGTTGATGCCTTGTATAAATAAAGGATTGTGAAGTCATTCCAAGTGGAGGTGTGTGCGGATAAGTGTGGCATAGCGAAGAAGAAGAGCGAAAGGTAGAGCAGGAGTTTTTGGGCTTAAATGGAACTGATCCAGGCATGGTAAAGATGTCAATCTCCAGTTCAAGTTTGTGATACTTGTTACTTTGTAGACAGTGTGTCTCTTGTAGGCAGTGTGCCTCTTGTGAGCAGTGTGCTCGGGCAGTGAGCCCTAATTGGCATGTGCCATTTATTTTTCTTATTCGTCTAACAGAGAATAATCCTTGGGTTAATCACCCCATGGTTTTTCCCTTGACTAGGTTTTTCACGTCAAAATCTTGGTGTCTCATGTGTTGATGTGTATCTGCTCTGGTGTTTATGCTTTATGCTTTCATGAGTGATTAATTGATATGCTATTAAATAACAAAGAGGATTTAAGTGTTTGAATTAGAAGCAAGTTTTGGACAACTGATTCACCCCCCCCTCTCAGTTGTCTATCCTAAATCCAACAATTTCACTTTCATCCTCTAAAATTTATGACTGTCTTCTTTAGAGGCCTAAGACATGGGTCTTATTAGGCCAAAACTAGGTCAAATGTGGTCAAAGCTCCATTCTCATTCCTACAAATCATTTAAACATGTGTATCTACCCTAATGAAACTTATTTTACCAGTTTGGAGGTATGTGGGGGGTGGACTTGGTCAAAAATCACATTCTAGCACTTCTAGAAACCCTAGTTCAGGTTTTATAGCAGTTTTTAGTAAAACGGATGGTTCTCCCTCAAAAATGAATGAAATGATCTCAAACCAATTGTATTTGGAAGGTAGTTCACCCCTCTATCCAACCCAAGTGGTTGCAGGTCCTGAAAGTTCCGTACAAGCATGTGGTACGCCTAGGAGCAACACTTTTGTAGAAAAAATAGTTTTATGACAGTTTTTAGTAAATTCACTATATCTCCCTCAAATCTCCATGTTTAGACCTCCAAAAGGATGAAAAAGAAAGGTTATACCTTCCCCCACCTGATGCAAGTGATTTGGAGATTTGACAGGGCCGCACTTGTCCATGGTACGGACTGGAACAGTTAGGTTTGGCAGAAAAATAGAAAAAAAAATAGAGTATTATTTATATAAAAAATGTTTTTTTTGGTACAATCTTGATTCTTGCTTTAAATCTCAATGTTGCCTTCCCTCCAATGTGTGAAGGCTCTAATATACATGTTTGAACTTATTTCCCATTGGTTGTGACTTCATTTCAAAGTATATAACTGTCGGGAGCCTTTAATTACATGGTTTGTTAAGTTGACGTAGTAAACTCTTCCTATTACTTACATTTTTAGACTTTGTTTTTAAAAACAACCTAAATTATGACTCTAAACTCCAAATTTCCTCCTTTTAGACCTTGTCACATGGATCTAAGGCTAAATTACTTCCTAAAAACTCTTTGGACACTCATATTTGACTAAGTGTTAAGCCAAAATTGGCTATGGTGCTCCTGTACCACTTGTTGCTTCCAATTTTGCTTCCATTTTTGCATATTTTGTTGCTTCTAATATGGCTTCTATTATTGCATCTTTTGTTGTTTCTAAAATTGCTTCCATTATTACTTCTTTGTTTGCTACCTGAATTGCTTCTGTTTTTGCTTCCTAGATAACACCAAGTTTTGCTTCCAAGATTGCTTCTAGTTTGGCTTCCATTGTTGCTTCCTTTTTTGCTTCTAAAAATGCTTCTTGTTTTGCTTACATTTATTAATTTAATATGTTTTATTTCAATTTAATTAGTTAAATATATCATGCCTCTTAAATAACTCATATTATTATAGAGTAAGTAATTTAATTATTTAACTCATATGATTAAATAACAAGATAATTATTATAACATGATCATCATCTATAATTAAAACAAGTGAGTCAAATATCTATAATTTAATTGAATTTGACAACATCCATCTTGAGCAGTAAATTAAAATCATCATACATAATAAATATCCATCCAAAAATCATCGACCACTTTCAATATATATAAATTGACAATTCAACACTGATAAGATCATCATCATTTATAACTAAAACAAGTGAAAGTCAAATATGCCAGTAGATCAATAACATGTCAAAATGATACATGTCCAACATTTGACATAAGTCAAAATGATACATGTACAAATGATATAAGTAAAAATGATAAATTATGTAACTCAAAATGATACAAGTCAAGATGATACATGTCCAAATGATATAAGTCAAAATGATACATAAATTTATGATACAACTCATTAATATGGTATTACAGGTCGTGAAAATGATACATATGATAGTAACCATGAAAAGAGGCATCATAACAATATATCAGCAATGATCCATGATGCAGTCTGTATGATCATGAATGTCATTGGCTACTACCAGCAACTGCCTCATCATCATGATCATCATCATCGTCGTCATCATCATCATCATCGGCCTTGGTGTCTTCTGTATCTGCATCATCATCATCCTCTGCCATGTGATTTGTACCAGAACCAACATAATCTAGATCTATATCATGAGGATCGTCTTGATCTTCTGGAAGATCCGTGTTTTACAAAAAAAACATTTAAAATGAAAAGTTATTATTTATTTCATGCAATAATTTATTTTTCTGTTATATATCTAATATTACAACATATGAAACGAAACAATAATCATATTACATCATATCAAAGTGCACATACCATAATAAAATTTCAAAAAAGTTACAGCTAATATGTCATTCCAATGATGTAAAACATGCAACAATTCTAATAAACATTAGTAAAGATCATAAAAAAATTTGTTATACAATTTAACTATCAACTGTAAATTCTATTACATAACCTTAAGTGCCACAAATTGCTTGGTCCATGTATGTTCTTTTTCACTATTAATCTAATAACCTGCATTAGATAGAAATATTAAATAGTTTTTAAGTAGCAATTGATTAAATTCTCTTACATGTCATTAAGGAATGCACAGTTTTTTTCAATAATTATTTATCTTAAGGTTCATGAGTAACCTTAAGATAAAGCTCTATTCTGTTTGAAAAATAAATGAAGTTAGCAATGTGTTATCCGACCGACAGGTCTTCAATGTGAGCGGGAATAGGACAAATTTGGGGATTTAGAAAGAAAGATAAAGTTTAGAGTGTCTTCAAGATAGCTAGTACGGGCAAGGAGGTCAACCATGCACACATAATGATCAACTGTATGTGTAATGCAATAAGGGTTACAAATGTGATTGAAGTATGTACAACTCTCATCCACTAAACCTGCATGGTTGCATGCACCTAGAATACAAGCGAAGCTTACAATGTTAGGATA
This sequence comes from Cunninghamia lanceolata, assembly GCA_027924645.1. NCBI lineage: Eukaryota > Viridiplantae > Streptophyta > Pinopsida > Cupressales > Cupressaceae > Cunninghamia > Cunninghamia lanceolata. The sequence continues at coordinate 658,214 of BSBN01001277.1, read as the reverse complement.
TGTTCCAGAGTGCTTAATTAATTCAAATATTTTGAGAGCATCCTTGTAAAATCCATTTTGTGCATATCTTGCAATCATTGCATTCCATGAGATGACATCTCTTTGAGGAATTATGTCAAACAATTCATGTTTTTTGTCTATGATTCCATATTTTGTGCATATCTTGCAATCATTGTAGTCCATGAGACCACATTTCTTTGAGGCATTCTATCAAATAGTTCACGTGCCTTGTCTGTGCTTCCACATTTTGCATACATGTATAACAGGGCAGTTGCAACTACAACATTTGACAAAATTCCTCTATCCTTTATGTATTGATGGATGTCCATACCCTATTCCAAAGCTCCCATTTTGACACAGGCAAGGAGGATGATGGCAAAGGTTGTGGAATTTGGCTTTACACTAGCCAATTGCATTTGCTTTAAAATTTCTAAAGCCTTTTCAACAAATCCATTTTGTGCATATTCTGCAGTCATTGCAGTCCATGAGACCATATTTCTTTGAGGTATTCTGTCAAACAGTTCACATGCCTTGTCTATGCTTCCACATTTTGCATACATGTCTAACAGGGCAGTTTCAACTACAACATCTGACAAAGGAGGACTTAGGCATTCAGAAACCTGACCATGCCACCTTGTGTCGATTTGATGAATGGCTTATAGCCATCAAATCCAATGAACTCTTAAATCATGTCTTCCTTAATCTAGACCAACAATGTAGAGACAATCCTCTAAAATAGAAGAATATAAAGTGGTCTTATTTTGTGTCTGCATTTGTATCATCATTACTATCTCCCTTGGGACATTATTTTTTACCATCAAGGGATGGATGATTGAGACTAGTCAACACAGACCTTATGGTTACCATCAATTCCATATCTTTGGTATTGAAAACTATAGTTGCATTAATTATATGATGGTAATGAGAGGATACAATGACTGCCCTAGATTTTTTGTAATGACAACAATACTATTTAACACTGAATTATGATTCATTCCCATAGTGGGATCTTCTCAGAGGAGTTTCAAACAACTCATACTCATAGATTCATAGTTTTGAGTCATATATGTTATGGTAACAACAAGGGATTCCAACTATGGTTACAATAGCTAAGACTACCCTCATTTGTGACCGTAACAAGGTTCTTGGACAACACTATCTTGCTCTTCACACTGGGTACTATATAGGCCAAGATTGGGTTGAAGAAATCACTTGATGGTTACCTATATAGTGATACCACACCCTAATACCCCCATGCATTCTAAATAGCTTGATATTTATACAATACTCAACCAAGATGAAATTGTATCACTGTACCACACTTAACTATGACAGTCCCTTCTTAACAACAATTTGTAATCTTTAGACTATTGGGATCCTTGCCACAAATAAATAGTAGGTCAATGACACAAGGCTTTTAAACAAAAACCATAATCCCAACTCTATATCCATCCCCTTGACAGTCTCAAGGGCCACCTTGAGACAAAAAAGGCTAATGTACTATTATAACAGTTATAATTGTCCTCCATCATTTCATTGTGTATTTGAAACTTGAGATGAGGATTGGAGAGGTCTTCATTGGTATTTTGTTGTAGACAATTTGGGAATAGTAGACCCCCATCTTATCAATAAGGAAGATTATATAAATCTTGAATAAAACAAGAAAAACCTCATGATTGTCTTGCATGTTAGTAAAATGACTGTGACAGTAGTAAGGTTAGTCAATAATTTCCACACCTTTATATTCAATCTTCGGATCATTAGGGGGATAAAAGCATGGAAAATACTCATGGAAAGATCTTTAAAATAGGCATATTCAACTTTAGGCATTTTTGCAGACCCTAGGAAGGTGGATGTAGACTTAGTGACTATAATTACCACCACAAAGACCATCCCCTCTATGACTATGACAAGGTAACACTGTCATGCTCTTTATGACAATCCCTTCTCCAATGGGTGATGGCCTAATAACATTTATCTTCTTCATGATTTCAATGCCTCTCTAATGCACTATCATAGGAGTCTTGACAGTCCTTATGTATTAGTGAAGAAGGCTTCCAACAAATCTAAAAGGAGGGCTTAAGATTACATACAAAGTCCTAGCCTTCATACCCTAGTCACATATCACCCCTCTAAGAAGACCTCAAGACTTTATGGGTTCCAAACATAACACAAACCCAGTCCTATATGACTGTCACTACCCTAGGTCCCTCAAAATTCTTATATCAACCTTCCCTTGGCTGGCAAGGATCTTGAAACTCCATTGTCCCTGCTAGTTCGAACTTGGAATGGTCAATATAATGATTCTACTACAATGCATAGTTAGGGCTACACTAAGGAAGTCCTACCTAACCTAAGGAAGTCCTACCCACCCTAAGGAAGTCCTACCCACACCTAAACTATGATGTATCTGTGATCTTATCAAGCATGATCTTATGATAGTGTTTGGACTAAACCTGTATAGTTTTAGGGCATTCACACATCTCAGTTACAATGTGGTGTGTGAGGAATTATTACTAAATGGTTGCTACCATGCACATAAACTATACACATGTCTGAAGACTGTAATATGACATTATTGTGATGGAATCCTAGGTTGGAATGAAAGCTAGGCCTTAGACCATTTTAAATTGATTCCTTGCAAAAGAATCTGATATGAGAGCCATTGTGTCCTCGAATACCATTTCACCACATTGTGGACCTAGTGCAAGGTGTGCAACAAGTCTAAGAAGTAACAACATCCTTCTTTCTATCATACTGAGAACCAAAAAATGATGGATTTAAATCATGGAACATATATAATTGATACCTTTAATGCATCTTCCATGCAAGTGAGTTTAAAACTAAAGATTTGGGTGTAGGAAAGGGCTTCTGAATAAATGTTCATTAGAAAAGAAAGAAAACAAATAGTTTTGAAATGGAAAAAACAAAAATCACAAAATCTAAAGGTTTCCATATTCTGCTAAGCCCTTCTTTATCCATGCATCTATTTGGAGTACAACTTTGATCTTCCTTCAAATCACCCTAACTTCATAAGGAATCCAAAATGGGATTAGGCATAAGAAGGAGGCAGGCAAACAAGGGTTTGTTGTTCATTATTAGCCCATCAAACTTAAGCATACAAGATAGCATGGCACACACAAAATGTTGTGGATAATGACCACAAGATTAGGTTAATTGCAACCACTTTTTGTAAGCAAGCACAAGAATAGTATACTCATTATGATACTAATGACACCAAGAATGATCTTGGTAAACTGCTAAGAGATTTCCTTCCCAATTTCAATTGCCCTAAGATGGTGCATCGTAATATTGTGGCATTAAAGGAAATAAGGCAACAATCGGGAGAGATTGTGTGTAGGTATGATCAACCTCTAAGGAATTGGTGTTAAAGATTGACAAAGATTGACCCAACTATAAAATGTTGAAATTTAGAAGGAATGATTTATTGGTAGGCTAATTGCACATATCCAACATGAACTAGTTTAGCTCACTCTCCCTAATTAAAAAGTTTCCTTAAAAGCTGTGTTGAGATTATAAGAATTAGGGGAGCCCCCAACATATGATTCTACTACATGTCTAAAAGAACAAATGGAAAAATGGTCATGCAAATAGCACAACTTGCAAGTGAAACTCTTAATCAATGTGGTTTATGATGAACAAAGTGCCACACTTAGGGGCATACAAATACAAACTATATAGTGGTGGGAGCTCAAGCTATTAATGCCACATAGTTCCCTCTTTCTCAATACATACCTAATTGCACCATATGTCATGAGACTCATGAAATTATCCACTACTGTAAAAGTGAAAGGATGTTTCTCTCAATTACTAGTGCAAGGTTTGTCACACATCCACCCATGACACTACCACCTACAAAATAGTACAAGTCCTCCACAAGGCAAGAGGAAAACAAAATTAAACATAACCATGCAACCCCAGTCACAACCACAATAGATGGTGTTGTGCTATTAGGAGCCATAATATATGGAGCATGGAGGAAATCAAGGAGGCCATGGTAGAGTATGCAATAGAGGAATCTATTGCTACTAGTGTGGAGAACCTGGGCATACCTTGCATAGTTGCACAAAGTTTCCAATGTATACTTATTATGATGTTGATCACAAGATAGAGGATTGCCCTACATTGTTGCAACTGTTGGAATATTCAATGATGTGCCTTTGATAAAGATATCAATGATGTGCCTTTGATAAGGGACTCATCATTTTCATAAGTTCTATCACCACCTAATGATTCAATAAAGGATCTATTGTCTATACATTAATTCAATATAAACAAATATGTGGATGATTCAGTGGCCTATTCACATAGCTCATGTTTGTATATAAGTGATTGCCCTTATAGTTGTCAAGCTTTGTGGATTAAAATTATTGTGAAAAATGTCTAAGGATTGTTCTGTAGAGGTAAAAAGGTGCATTCATAATGAGAGTGACTGAAGTTCAAATCTCAACATTGCAATAAGGTAACTAGGAGGACATGTGCACATGTCCAGGACTACAAATAATGGGACAATTGAGTGGGATCTAGGGCCAATAGAGAAGCACTTTAAAACTCATCCTACGCATCAATAAACAACTCAACACAAGAAATGCAAATTGACATATTAACACAACAATATCCAACTAAGTTATTGAAAGTCAACTATTGATACCTCGTTCTCCATCCAGATTACAAAATCGGTCCACTTTTTGCTTTGTAACATTTAATTTTCAAATTGGCTTGGATGCCGACCATATTTCTCCTCCTGTCAAAACATGGCACACGGACTAGTTAAACTAATTAATATGCAATCATTTACTTTTTCCTAGGAAATAAAAAAATATCATTTAACATATTAAATATACTTACAAATGTACATATCAAGGCCTTTAAACCTTTCTGGCCACTGTGATGCGTGACACAAAGTTTGTCAAGCCTAGCCTTGGAGGCCTTGTCCTAAAACATATACTAATTCAATTTAACTATGCACAAATAAAATTTAAAAATCATTTAATAAATTTGATATAATCTTATGAGCAAATTCAAATACCTGCGTACTCTCCTCACCAGACTTCCTCCGTGCATCGGACTTCTCATATGCTTTTACAAGCTCTTTCCATACTTTCACACTTACATCAATTGGCCTTTTTTTAAACCTTAGCTCAGGAGGGAGTTTTTTTATCTTCTTTGTTTGGTTGCACCGAAATCTCTTGTAGTTTTGAGACATTCGTAGCTTTATCTTCTTTATGGACCAACATGTGCCAAATTCAGTCTCCATGTCATGGATAACTGCTTTTTGTAGGTGCATGGGTATATTTGAGAGTGGCAACTGTATATGGTCTTTGAACCATTGAAGGCATGATTCCTTCAACCTATTCACAAACATTTTTCTAGCATCTGTCATTTAGACTTCCCCTGAAACCACATTGTATTCTATCTTGGTATCGTAGGTACCAATGCAAGATGCAAAACATGGCGTGGTGGTTGAAGAAGTCTATGTCCCAGGAGTGGCTGGGACATTGGAAGCCTCTACTCCCTGTTCCACATTCTTAGAGGTTACTGTTATTGATTTCCTCCTAGATCTTTTACCTGATCCAGGACTGGTTGGGGAATCAATTGATTCCCTTTGACACTATTGATTTGGTTGCAATGTTTCAAGTGCTTTACTAGATCAATTTTCTATATATCTGGCAAGCATTGTCAAGTCCGCACCATCCAATTTGTTCACTACCTCTACCCCCAATATGGAAGCCAATGCCTCTTTATCTTTGTCAGTCTCATGTCCCTATATATATATAATAAATTTCTTCTTTTAAATTTAGAAATAAAAAAATAAAAACTAAAAATCAAAGAAACAATGGAAACATTTACAAATCTATAAATTGACAATGAATTACCTCATTGTGGTCAGAGTTTGCTCCCTTTGCTCTCTTCCCTCTATTGCTTGACATTTTGAGGCGACCTCAGGAAAATTATTTTTGTCCAGTCTATGGAGGCAAACGAAGTACACACTGCTAGGTATGAAAGTTTTCGTCCAATTTTTCTGTATTCCTCAAGGTTTTTGACCTTTACTTTGTAGAGCAAAACATGAAGCTGTTTTCCTTTGTAAGTTTGCTGCAAGAAAGTAAGCTTATACATCAATTGAAATAAAGCCAAAGAGAAATTTTATCAACTAGTGGCAAAATGTGATTTCATCCATATCAAGATAGACAACAATTTCCTTTAAGAAAAGGCTGAGATATCTGATTCACACAATTTAATCCTGAAGCACACATTTATAATATTATGGAATGTAGAAATTTGTCATCTATTATGAAAATCCTTGCTCATAATTATCTTCAACAGATGCCCTATGAATATTACAAGACCCGCATTTGTCCAAATGAATCCGACATCTCACGGGAAAAAAGAGTAGATGAAAGAGAGGCGATGCCCTTACCTGGCACAAATAGAAGAAGAGAAGCACAAATTGAAAGGCTGAGATATCTGGAAGCAAAGGTTGTCGTGGCTCAAACCTGGGACTTTTGAGATGTAAGAAAGTGAGTATGCGCTTTAGGAATGGAAAGGAAATTGGGGTTGGAATACAGGTCCCGCCATTGCCAAGGATCTGCCCAAAATAAGGGCGAACACAAAAAACCCAAATGCTCAATCTCTGCATGCCAAACGCTTGATCTCCAAACACAAAATGAACACCAAAAATCAATAAAGTTTTGTTTTGTGTTTTTTTTTGTTTTGGGGTATGTGCAGGCAGGAATTTTTAAATTTTTTTTATTCATTAGTTGGCGCTATAGTCGGCGTAGTTATCGCCGACTTTTAGGCCTAAATGTAATCTTTTTGGGACGCAAAAGGCGATGCAAAGTGCACCTAATTTAGTGCCTATCAGTGTAAAATGATGTATTTTTCTTGGAAGTTGATATCACTATCTGATGGAATGCCAAATTTGATTGCTTGTAGCAACCTCACCAAATTTGGATTGTCCTTATAATAAGTAATTATATCTTGTTTCCATGATAGCATTTTGACTTCATGCTTCTCTTATGATTAGCTCAACAATGACTCACTCTTTCACGACCTTACATAGATGGTTGGTGACAATCCTTATGCAAGTGATATGACTTTGGAAAAACCAAACAACTCTTCTCTTACTATCATGACATGATATTGGGACTATATTGGCAGCTTATGGCAATGCTTATGGTATTGTGATTTTCATTTCTATGTTCTCATTAACCTATTTTAGGTTGAAGCAGGGTAACTAACCCACTAGCTATTATGACAGTCATAAAATGACTAGACAATCCTCTCCACTTTGACTATGACAGTCCTATGCATGGTGTTTTCTTCATAACAGTCCCCAATAATGTGAATTATTGATAGTAGCTAGTTCAAATGAAGTTTTGGATGGTGTAGTAAGTTGTCCCTATGGCTCGTGATAGTGCATGCCTTGGTTATGTCCTTGTGACATTACTCTCTAGATATCTCCTCTTTATAGTGACAAGCTTTCAAGAACATGACAACTTGGGCAAGGTATCAACTTGTCTCTTTAACCTCTGGATTGTCATTTTTCAAGAACTAATCTCATTGAAATGCAAAGACAACATATTGATTGATGACTAACTACATTGTTACTACGATAGTGACTTAACCTGGTTACAAGATTAATGAGATAATTTTATAGTAATAACTCTATGGATGCATACCTAGTTATCCTAGGTGTACTATGACAATAATTTAATGTTGCTTTTAAACCTCCTATGGTTGTTACCTATGCCTCGTGGTATGTCAACCTCTACAATGTTAATTATGATATTCATATGATGGTGAATGTTGGAACTATGGTTTGGATGACCTAATAACATTTGTGATAGTCCTTTGGGGTTGTGATAGACCTTTTGGGTTGTAACAATACTTAGGATGATTGTCCATCAGCTATAACAAGGCATAATGATGGTCCTTGATATCATCCCCCTGTAATGATAGTAATCCACCGTATACCAACAATTATATAAGTTATAACAATCCTAATGGTTGAAAGATGATCTTTGTTTATATTATGTGACTTCACTATAACATTGAGGCCAAGTTTAAGAGGCCATGAACTATCTCCTTCACTATCTGACAACCTTCCACTTCCTCACATACTAGTGATAGTCCTATTTATACATCTAGTTATTCCTTAGATCTTGTCAATCCTTAAGGCATGATGACAACATCCCTAAATACCCCAACTACATCTCAATCATATCAAAATTTCATTGTAATTTCACTTTCCTACCATGACTGCATACTCCCCCTTTATCCTTTGTGACATAGATCATAGGCTTGTTACATCAATGTCAAGGGCTCAGAATTTCATCACCTAGGAAAGCATGCTACCAAGATTTGATGGATTGTCCATTAGGCAATCAAATCTTGGTACTCAAAGGATCTTTACCTCTCTCTTACACTATGCCCTTTATCTTCTTAATTGTTACAAACCCTTCAAGTAAAAAAAATGATCATTAAGTCTTTCAATATATCTATACATAAATTATAACATCAAACCCTCTACTAAAACTCCAAAATATCAAACCCTAGGTGACAAAACTCTCACATTTGAGGCAAAAAAACTAGAATAAATGTTGGATTTCATGGTAACTCAAAACTTCCCTCTCTCAAACTAATGACTTATTGCATATATGGTTTGAAAGAATAGAAACCAGTCATAGATTAGATGAAAAGATCAAGGAGATGCATGTTATAGAGTATAAAACTAAAAAAACAAAGGTCTTTTTGGGCCTTTTTCCAACAATATGAGCAAAAATCAAATTTTAAACATGTAGCACAGGTACCATATGACTCATTCACATACATCACACATGTGGGACCACTAAGAAGGGAGGTAGGTGCTTAATATGAGCAATGACAATTGCACATAATGTTTAAGTTCACTTCAACAGATGGTTGGGGTTATGATAGCTAATGGAGGGTTTTCTTTTCAAAGGAAACCATTAATTTTGGAGTGAAAGGTAATGGTGAAATATAACATAAAGTCCCTATATTTAAAGAATATCCAATGGCTAGGATTAACCTAACAAAGATCTAACGACGTGATTTCAAAATTAACATCCAAATCATCCTTCCCTCCATCAAGAATTTAAAATTTTGGTGCCAAAGACTCTTTGAGACTGTTTTGAGGGTTCTATGATAGTTTTGAGGGTTTTATGGCCACTTGGAGAGATATAGATAGCCTTAAAATGACCCATACAAGAAAAAGGAGAGTCAAATATGAAATAAATGTCTTTTTGATGTGAATTTATAGTCATCTTGTAATCATAAGATTTGAGCTCTAGTTGTCAAGATTCTACGTGTAAACTTTTTGTGAAGAGCAAAATGTTGCAATGTCCTATTTTGTTTTTCATAGTGCATCTTAATGAAAAATGAGTGTATTAACAAGATAATTTCAACAATATTCTCTTGGTGCACAGTTGTTATATGACTATTGTCATTGTTGTGTATTACAAGATCCAGAGGAGGCCATGGAGAGAGGACGTGGACGACATACAACTACTAAATCGCAGAGAGGAAAGTGGGTGGAAATAGATATGACAACGGAATATGCAGATACAATAGAGGTAAGAAGAGAAAGCAACCTCAACCAAAGGAGGAAGGTGTTTATGAATTCATAAATGCTACAACATAGAAGAGATAAAGTCATTTTTCTGTCCATGAGGCCTGTTGGTTTCCGAATCGGCAGAGGGTTTGCCAGCTCCAATTCACAGGAAGATTCGGCCAACAGATACGGGAGGTTGCGTGAGCTGCCTCCCCTTCACTTCTGGTTCTTCCGCACCAAGGGGGGTATCCCTATAGCTAAAGATGTAACATTGACTATCCCAATGACAGAAGGATTTAGCTTTTCAATAATAGACAGAATACTCTCATGTGTGGACCAAGATGTGCATGATACACCAGAAGTTAGGCAACCTTCTTGGACATATCTGACTGGTTGAGGATGAGAGTATGCAGGGGTCATAATCCTACTCCTACAAACTAACAGGATGGAGGTTATGAAAAGATGGATTTTATGCTTTGGATGTAAGACAGGGGGTTTTGGGTCATAACTACTAACCCAGGAGCAGACCGATGCCTATCTCAGGGCAAGGAGTCAACTAGATGTATACAAAAGAATGGATTGCATTTTGGATTCAAGTTTCAAGAGGTTAGATTGATGCTTGCCTTACAAACATCACCCAAGAATAGGTATTTAGCTGCCTCTACTTACATATATCCTGGCTGACATACAACCTTCTCCATACGTCACCTAAAACAATTTAATCCACTCCTTGAATGGAAGTTAGAGATGAAGCATGTGATACAGAAATCTATACCCTAGAACCTAAGAAACCCTTAGCAGCTAGATTCAAAAGAAGAAAAAGCATGCAACAAAATGGAGACAAGCAACTAAACACATGCATAAAAGCATTTTTCATATAGAACAACAATTAAACTAAAAATATATGCAATGTACATTCATAATGAAACTCATAAACTCAAAAATGAGATAAAATAGCAAGGAAATGCCCTATTTTTCGTTGTTCACACAAAAATGCCCAGGTCTTCAACAACTTCATAAAATGAGTCACTCAGCCTGCTATATACAGCAAGGAAGGTGCACTCAGCATTAATCACATGGCAATTCAAAATTTTCTAGATACATCACATCATGAGAAATGGCGCTCAAACATTGAATGTAGCAGGTGGGAGAGGAGGCAGGGAGTGGTTGAACTCGAGCCTTGCGCCGCCGCCTGAGGATTCACATCTTCAATCAGGTGGTTGATCCATCCATGCCTTTGCCCATACCCTGTAACATCCGCCATTAAAGGCATACCAACCCGCGGCCTTGGGAAATGCAGTAGACTGTGCACCTTTGAAATTTTCCCGCCAAGATTCATTACCTAATTTTTCAAATCATGTGGGAACTAATTATCCCACATTCACCCCGCGGCGACCTCCTCAATACTTTATAAACTAGGTCATGAGAACACATGATGTCACACAATTTTACCTTGCGCGACCAATTAACCATCCGCCAAGACCCCATCATGATGACCCGCGCCACCGGTGAACCTCCTTCATGATATCCTGCTATGAAATATCACCCCGATATTTCACATCACCCTGATATGAAATATCACCTTGCGGGAAACATCACCCGATATGAAATATCACCTCGATATTCTATCGGCGCAACCTAATGCATTAGAGAAAGATCCTCCTCATTATATTCAAACCCTCATCGGCGATTAGTGGGACCCTCATTATATCCGCTGATAATATCATGCCGAAAACCACATGATGCACCCCACCGGATCCTGATGATGTCATCATCATATTGCAAAGGGTGATATTCGTAAGATGACTGATGTTTGGCACATCACCCCCCGGGGCGGAAGATCAGGTCATATATGAAATATGACCTCCCTCAAGAAAATCAGGGTGACAAAAACCTTGACTTAGAATTTTTTAGGCTTTTCGGGAAGGTGCTTACAAAATTAATTGCTTGAAACCTGAATATTCATGCAGGCACCAACATTGGCTCTGTCTGGGGACACATGCCTCTTGCAGGCATGGTGAGAACCATATATCTCTGGGATGCAGACCAGTCCCTTGTCCATTGGGCACAGAGTCATGAAGCTACACTGACCTACATCATAGATCACACTTTCAAACATTATTTTGGTGGCCCTGGGTAGCCAAAAATGAAAAACCATAATCTCCTTCTGTCAAATGCCTGATTCCAATCTGAATAATCCCAACCATGACTGAAAACACCAAGATAGATTGCCCATATGCTGATCCTGTCAATTGCAAGCTTCACCATCTTTGAAAACTTGCCACTGTCAGTATTACCTCTGTCACTCTGTATCTCACAATCAGACACATAACCATACATACCAGAATATCTTTCAGCATTAGGCAACACATGTATGTTATATTCCTCAGATAGTATATCATATTGCTTTTAGCATTCCTCATCATCTACCTGGCTGTTACTCATTACCAAACACTCATCCAGCTGATCCAGAAACTAAAAACATTTAGAATATATGAGACCCCCAATATCATTTATATTACTTATTGACATTGAAAACAAATCTTGATCCACACACCCATAGTTGCACATGTCTGAACCAAATGATGATGAACATGCATTACCCACAGTTTGCAAATCCATACTATCTTCACAAGAGCTAGAGATATCTGATTCTGACTCATATGTCCCCTCTTCACAAACTGATGCAACACCTATGCAAGTAGCTTCTTCATATTCATCATCATCCTCAAAAAGAGGATTAATTCTGCACCAATGAAGGTCAGGACTCACAATGTTCAATGCATCTAATGACTCATCATAAAGGGGATTCATTTTCATTTCAAAGGTCTTTGTTTCTTCTTCATGAGAATCCAACTCTTTTTCATCATTAACAAATCCATAGTCATAAGAAGAACAAACATGATCCATGAACTGATCATGGATATCATTACTATCATCTGATTTCCCCATATACAAGATTTCTGCTGCTTCAATGTACTCTGAAGTTGAACTATCTATATCATTTTCCAGCCCTCTAATGCTTCCTGATGAAACTTATATTGACTGTTGATCCACATGATCACAACTAGGCATAACTGGATCATTTAAACATGAGTGCTCTTTACTGAGAACTGACATATAAATATTACTTCAAAAATCATTATTGTCAACTTCATTTGTTGGGCAAATCAGGACATCCTCTTCTATAATAGGGTCATCATCAACTTTGGCTGATGCATAAACAGGGACAACAGGGGTGTGAGTGCCTTGACATTCATCTTCAACACTTAGATCATATCTTTCATCAACATTGGGGATTACAGGGTAGCATAAATTTGTAGGGAAATAGCCCTTTTGAATCCCATGTCTCCAGTTGTTTTCAATGTCTATTGCAAACCGATGTGCCTGATGCAATGTGGTGGGCTCCTTATCTCTCAATCTATAACTCATTTTCTTATCAAATGCTCCCAAATAGACAACTAGACACAATGCATCATTAGGTCTCATACATTCTGGTATTCTATTCAATGCCTTCATAAATCTAAGGTTAAAAGCTGGGATCAACTCATCTTCTTCAATATGGATATACATAAAATCACTAATGACTGTATATTCAGATGTTCTTTCACCATATTGTTCTAAGAATGCAGATTTGAATTCTTGCCAAGAGCTGACAGAGTATGCTGGAAGGTAGGTGAACCAGTCCCTTGCATCTTCATCTAGAGATTGAACAAATAATCTCATAACTACATCTTCATGGTCAATCTCAAAGTCATCTATCACATTTAAAAACTACTGCAAGTGCCTCTCAGCTGATTTATCCTGTATACCATTGAATTTGGGCAAATACTTTCTAATTTTAGGTGGAAAAGTATTAGGATAACCACCAATGCCATTGAAATTTATGGGCTTATATCTGTCAGTGTTGAAACTCCTTTTATTACATGGTTGGGACTGATTAGTACACATCATTACATTTGACACCTCACAAGGGTGCATGGGCTAACAATACATCTTTTTATGTTTTTGCAACCCTCCTCTCAACTCAGATTTTCAATCACAATGACGTTAGGCCTTTAAAATACAAACTACTGTTTCAACTTGCCTAAAGTCCTCTAAATGAGTCTCAATAACATTTCATACTTCACTTGAAAATACAAACTATGTTCTTAGCAAATACAAAAGCATGCAAGTTCCACCAACATTTCCCTTCTAATCAGTGCTATTTCACCAAATAGGGAATCATTTTTTTTTTTTTACAATTTATTCAAATACCTGGATATGTTGCAGTTGTTGATAGATTCATTCAACAGAGTCACCACCTCCTTGGCAGAGGAATGAGCTTCACATGGCATGAAGCTAAAAATTCTTTTCTTTTCTTTCTGGGTTCTCCAACAACAAAGCCACACATAAAACTTTAAATTTACTGCAACAAGGCACTTCCAGGTCTGATTCTTCAATCTCTTAGACCCATACTTTATGGATATGACATTAATCTCCCCAGTAGAGTTGCCATTTTGTTGGTGACTCGGATGGGCAAAACTTCACCAGAGACTGCAGGATAATACTTTCAAATCACCTCCCCAGTAGAGTCGCCATTTTCAAATCTGCATTCTTAGAACAATATGGTGAAAGAACATCTGAATATACAGTCATTAGTGATTTTATGTATATCCATATTGAAGAAGATGAGTTGATCCCAGCTTTTAACTTCAGATTTATGAAGGCATTGAATAGAATACCAGAATGTATGAGAACTAATGATGCATTGTGTCTAATTGTCTATTTGAGAGCATTTGATAAGAAAATGAGTTATAGATTGAGAGATAAGGAGCCCACCACATTGCATCAGGCACATCAGTTTGCAGTAGACATTGAAAACAACTGGAGACAAGGGATTCAAAAGGGCTATTTCTCTGCAAATTTATGCTGCCCTGCAGTTCCCAATGTTGATGAAAGATATGATCTAAGTGTTGAAGATGAATGTCAAGGCACTCACACCCCTGTTGTCCCTATTTATGCATCAACCAATGTTGATGATGACCCTGTTATAGAGGAGGATGTCCTGATTTGCCCAACAAATGAAGTTGACAATAATGATTTTTGAAGTAATATTTATATGCCAGTTCTCAGTAAAGAGCACTCATGTTTAAATAATCCAGTTATGCCTAGTTGTGATCATGTGGATCAATAGTCAATATCAATTTCATCAGGAAGCATTAGAGGGCTGGAAAATGATATAGATAGTTCAACTTCAGAGTACATTGAAGCAGCATAAATCTTGTATATGGGACAATCAGATGATAGTAATGATATCCATGATCAGTTCATGGATCAGGTTTGTTCTTCTTATGACTATGGATTTGTTAATGATGAAAAAGAGTTGGATTCTCATGAAGAAGAAACAAAGACCTTTGAAATGAAAATGAATCCCCTTTATGATGAGTCATTAGATGCATTGAACATTGTGAGTCCTGACCGTCATTGGTGTAGAATTAATCCTCTTTTTGAGGATGATGATGAATATGAAGAAGCTACTTGCATAGGTGTTGCATCAGTTTGTGAAGAGGGGACATATGAGTCAGAATCAGATATCTCCAGCTCTTGTGAAGATAGTATGGATTTGCAAACTGTGGGTAATGCATGTTCATCATCATTTGGTTCAGACATGTGCAACTATGGGTGTGTGGATCAAGATTTGTTTTCAATGTTAATAAGTAATATAAATGATATTGGGGGTCTCATATATTCTGAATGTTTTCAGTTTCTAGATCAGCTGGATGAGTGTTTGGTAATGAGTAACAGCCAGGTAGATGATGAGGAATGCCAAAAGCAATATGATATACTATCTGAGGAATATAACATACATGTGTTGCCTAATGCTGAAAGATATTCTGGTATGTATGGTTATGTGTCTGATTGTGAGATACAGAGTGACAGAGGCAATATTGACAGTGGCAAGTTTTCAAAGATGGTGAAGCTTGCAATTGACAGGATCAACATATGGGTAGTCTATCTTGGTGTTTTCAGTCATGGTTGGGATTATTCAGATTGGAATCAGGCATTTGATAGAAGGAGATTATGGTTTTTCATTTTTGGTTGCCTAGGGCCGCCAAAATAATGTTTGAAAGTGTGATCTATGATGCAGGTCCGTGCAGCTTCGTGCCCAATGGACAAGGGACTGGTCTGCATCCCAGAGATCTGTGGTTCTCGCCATGCCTGCAAGAGGCATGCATCCCCAGACAGAGCCAATGTTGGTGCCTACATGAATATTCAGGTTTCAAGCAATTAATTTTGCAGGCACCTTCCCGAAAAGCCTAAAAAATTCTAAGTCAGGGTTTCTGTCACCCTGATTTTCTTGAGGGAGGTCATATTTCATATATGACCCGATCTTTCGCCCCAGGGGGTGATGTTCCAAACATCAGTCATCTTACAAATATCACCCTTTGTAATATGACGATGACGTCATCAGGATCCGGTGGGGTGCATCATGTGGTCTTCGACATGATATTGTCAACGGATATGATGAGGGTCCCACTGATCGCTGATGAGGGTTTGAATATGATGAGGAGGATCTTTCTCCGATGCATCAGGTTGCGTCGATAGAATATCGAGGTGATATTTCATATCAAGTGATTTTTCCCGCAAGGTGATATTTCATATCAGGGTGATATTTCATATTAGGATATCATGCAGGAGGTTCGCCGGTGGCGCAGGTCATCATGATGGGGTCTTGGCGGATGGTTTGTTGGTCGCGCAAGGTAAAATTGTGTGACATCATGTGTGCTCATGACCTAGTTTATAAAGTATTGAGGAGGTCGCCGCGGGGTGAATGTGGGATAATTAGTTCCCACATGATTTGAAAAATCAAGTCATGAATCTTGGCGGGAAAATTTCAAAGGTGCATAGTCTACTGCATTTCCTAAGGCCGCGGGTTGGTATGCCTTTAATGGCGGATGTTACAGGGTATGGGCGAAGGCATGGACAGATCTGTTAGCACTCATTCTGACCTGGAGGTTGATTTTTCATGTTTAGGGGGTTTCTTCATTTGAACCCTATATCTTCTTGCCCATTTTCCTAAGTGTTGGACCTCCTCAATATTTTTCAGCTGCATCATCATATTTTCTTTGAGGAGGAGATCATCATCATCATATTGTCTTCAATGATGGTCCGCATCATCATGTTTTCTGTCGACTGGTTTTTCATCAGGATCATCGTATTTCAATATCGGGTGATGTTTGGATATCATCCCGATCCTGCTGATGAGCTACAGTGTGCCTTAATTTTCTTGTGGGGGGTGATATTTTAACATCGGGTGATCTTTGTTAAGATCATCCTGATGATGTTGCTGTAAAGTTCTAAGTGCGACCCGATTTTCATCGTGGTCATCATATTTTGGACGTCAGGATGATCTTAGTCAATATCATCCTGATGTTGTTGTATCACTTCATGTTCGTTGTTTTATCACCCTGATGATGCTGACGTCATTCTTACGTCAGGGTGATATCCGGTCTTCTGCTTGTCTGCATCATGATATTTCCGAAGGGAGATATCCGCCTGTCAGCTTCGTGCATTATCTAGTGGGGGGTGATCTTTTCAAATATCTGGCATATTCATCCATCACCCCGATCTTATAGTGGAGCTACAGTGCAGCATGATATTTGTGCATCAGGATGATATTTCCAAATATCCGGTTATCTTCCGAATATCATCCTGATGTCGATATGATGATGACGTCATCAGGATGTTCATCGGCCAGACTTTTGGTATCGGCTAAGCAGGAGGATCTTCCTCCGATGGATCAGGTTGTGCCGATGAAGGCGATTATCATGCAGGTGATATTGCGATGATGATGCTGACGTCAGGGTGATTTTTCAAGCAACAGGATATCATGCTGTTGGAGGATGATGATGAAGTCTTATACTAATGTCGTCAGGAGCAAAAGCACCGACATCATATATGCTCGCGACCTAGTATATAAGGTGATGAAAAGGTCACCGCGGGGTGCATGTGGGATAATTGATATCCTGCATATTTGAAATATCATGACGATGTATCTTGGTGGGAAACGGTTGCGACGCACAGTATTCTGCATTTCCCAGGGCCGCGGGTTGGTGCGCCATTAATGGTGATTGTTGCAGAGGTATGGGCGATGGCGTGGACGGATCTAGTACCCGATTGAAGATCTGGATCCCTAGGCGGCGGCGCAAGGCTCGAGATTTCTTCCTGTCTCCTCTCCCACCTGCTGCATTGAATGTTTGAGCGCCATTTTTCTGATACTGTGTATCTAGCGGGATTTTTGGTCAACCATGTAATTAATTGCTGTGGTACACTACCTGGCTGTTATAAGCAGGAAGTGATACTCATTTGAAGGTTGTTGAAAGTTGAAGATTTTTGGCTCTGTAATTCAAAACAAGCTGATCTGGTTGCTCTGTACAGTTAAACCTGTGAGTCTATGTATCTCTTGTTGTATGTTTTGGCATGAACCCACTGATTTCATGATTAATCTTATATGAGAAATGCTATGTTAGCATGTGTTTTGTTAATTCTGTCTCCAGTATTGCATGTATTCTTCTTCTGAATCTGGATATCTGGGTAATGTTTAGATTCTAGAGCATAGAATTCCTATGTTGAATGTCTGATCTTTTAACTTCTGCTCAAGGGGTAGATTAAACTGTTTTCAGGTTGAACATTGGGAAGGGTATACTGCAGTAGGGATGCCATAAGTAGAGATAACTTAACACTCTGTATTGGGAGATATCTGTAAGGCAGGTATCACATATATCCCCCTGAAATCCAGTTTTAGTTGTTCATGCTGATCATTCACAGGTGTATGTCTACGGACTCCAGGCCCTGGATAGGCACCAATCTTGCTTTGTGTTTGTGTTACAACCATGTCCAGCTTTGCATCCAAACTTAAAATCAAAATTTAAATCTAAAACAATCTTTAGGACATTAGAATTAGTTTTAGGATCCTCAGTCCTCTGTCTACAACTGCAAATAGGCCCAAAGCTAGCCCCTTTGCTCTTATCTTTCAGTTTTGGTCTACTCACAGGAGGACTTATCTGCTTTCTGTCAGCATCCCAGCCTTGTATGCATATCCTCATGGATGTTGAGTAGGGAATACCCCCCTAGGTCTTGCAGAGCCTAAAGAAGAAGAGGAGATAAAATATAGAGTCTATCTCCTACACTGTTGGCCCCTGGCCCAGAGATCCTGTTGATCACTGATGGCTACCTTGTAGGGAAATCTGGGAATAAGCATCCAGTCTGCGAAAAAGTCAACAAGATCAACCACCCGATTGAAGATGTGAATCCCCAGGCGGCGGCGCAAGGCTCGAGTTCAACCACTCCCTGCCTCCTCTCCCACCTGCTACATTCAATGTTTGAGCGCCATTTCTCATGATGCGCTGTATCTGGCGAATTTTAAATTGCCATGTGATTAATGCTGAGTGCACCTTCCTTGCTGTATATAGCAGGCTGAGTGACTCATTTTATGAGGTTGTTGAAGACCTGGGCATTTTTGTGTGAACAACGAAAAACAGGGCATTTCCTTGCTGTTTTATCTCATTTTGGAGTTTATGAGTTGTATTATGAATGTACATTGCAGATATTTTTAGTTTCATTGTTGTTCTATATGAAAAATGCTTTTATGCATGTGTTTAGTTGCTTGTCTCCATTTTGTTGCATGATTTTTCTTCTTTTGAATCTGGCTGCTAAGGGTTTCTCAGGGTCTAGGGTATGGATTTTTGTATCACATGCTTCATCTCTAACTTCCGTTCAAGGAGTGGATTAAATTATTTTAGGTGAAGTATGGAGAAGGTTGTATGTCAGCCAGGATATATGTAAGTAGAGGCAGCTAAATACCCATTCTTGGGTGATGTTTGTAAGGCAAGCATCAATCTAACCTCTTGAAACTTGAATCCAAAATGCAATCCATTCTTTTGTATACATCTAGTTGACTCCTTACCCTGAGATAGACACTGGTTTGCTCCTGGGTTAGTAGTTATGACCCAAAACCCCTGTCTTGCATCTAAAGCATAAAATCCATCTTTTCATAACCTCCATCCTGTTAGTTTGTAGGAGTAGGATTAGGACCCCTGCATACTCTCATCCTCAACCAGTCAGATATGTCCAAGAAGGTTGCCTAACTTCTGGTGTATCATGCACATCTTGGTCCACACATGAGAGTATTCTACCTGTTATTGAAAAGATAAATCCTTTTGTCATTGGGATAGTCAATGTTACATCTTTAGCTTTAGGGATACCCCCCTTGGTGCGGCAGGACTAGAAGTGAAGGGGAGGCAGCTCTCGCAACCTCCTGTATTAGTTGGCTGAATCTGCCTATGCATTGGAACTAGCAAACCCTCTGCTGATTTAGAAGAAAAAACCAACAAGGCCTCTGAGGTCAAACTTATTGGTTGAAAATACACAGGAATGGTGATTAAATGTGATTCTATGATCAAGGGAAAAGTTTAAAAATTAGGATGGCCAAAACATGATATCAATATGTCAAATATATGACTAAAGTGAGGTTTTGTGTTGGATAGCATATTCATTGAAATGATATAATTGGTGTACTAAACATTATTTACTATGTTGTGTATTATAAGGGTCAGACGAGGCCATGGCAATAGATCGTGTCATATCAAATGAGGACACAACGGATGAAGTGGGACATCAGGTACTCAAATTTTGACTTAATTTAGGAAAAAATGATCTGATGGCATTTTGTGATATGTCCATCTTTTTCACAATATTATTGAAATTTATAATGTGTTATCCAATCTTGACACAAATTAATGCATGTTGTTGATTATTTTAGATGGAGATTGGAGCAAATGCAGAGCCTGAGTGTTCAACTAGCAAAAGAAAAATATATGTACGTGGACGTGGACCTAAAACTATTAAATCACGTAGAGGACAGTGGATGGAAGAGGATATGACAATGGATCCTACAGACACAACAAATGATTGCATTGAACACGAGGTTGGTCAGGACTATAGTACATGGGATGAATACTTTGAGAAAATTGTTGTTTGTGGATGTTCTGTATGTCGTGGAAAGAAACAATTCAAATGAGTGATCGTATAAAGACATTACATAAATGATGAGCTTCTAGTTGGTAGTATGCCTCCTACAATCAATTCAAATCCAATAGGAATTGTAGTAAGGAATTTTCCAATTTGATATAAATAACATGTATACTTCATTAAACATTGTTTTATATTATTTAATTAACTAATTTTTTTCTTAATGGATACTTGCAGGATAAAGTTATTGGTTTAAAGTTTCCTAGATCATCGACTTCCAGCCTAGAGGGAAATGATCGTTTATCAGATGATACATCTAACAAAAATATGTGCCAATATACCAACTCGGAAGATGAGGAATTGATGAAAATAAGCAATAGGACAAGAACCGGTTTAAAGATACATAATTTGCTTAAAGACAAGGGGAAGGTGGACTACATACCCTATGAGAATGAATGTGATGGAGATGATGACTTGCCCCTAAGTTTGAGATCAATTTACAAAGAGACATTTGATCGTCGACTATATTGCGCTTGGCTTAGTGATCAACAACTACGTAGAGTGTACAAGGTGTTTCAATTTTGGGGATATAGCTACATGATATGACCCTCCAATATTCATGGAGTGAATCTAGGCCTCTTTATTGTCCAAAATGTACATGTGGGATCTAAACATAGAAACAATTCAGAACAAACCACTAGCAGATTAATGCCATATTATGGTCCATCATATTACAGTGGTGAATGGAGAAGGCTAGCAAAATATAAGCCTAGCATGTCAGCATATGGTCTAAATTCGAATATGTACACACATCGTCTCTAATTAGAAAGTGGAAAAGAAATGAATAGAGGTCATCTTATGTATATAGATGGACATGCATACACACACAAAAATATTGCAAGATTTATAAATAGTAGTAAGGGAAGGGACCCTACTGTAAGACCGAATTGTTAATTTGTTGAGGTTATAAATGATACAGATGGAGATATGGAAAGAGAGATTGAAAGATTGATAATGGTTGAGGCTATTATGGACCTTACGATTGGGGATGAGTTATTGATTGATTACCCCTTCTTAAAATGCACTCCTGCACGAAAGAAGAGGGAAGAACAAGGTCTCCCTAAGGATGTTCTTAAGGGCAGAAAACCAAAGAATAATAAATGAGTGTGGACTGATGTTTTATAAACTATGTTGTCAAAATTGTGTTTTATTTAAATTATTGTATAAAAAAGGTAGTCTATAAAATAATGTTCCATTATTCAATTGATGTATATATGTTCATACAATTTATTTTTTTATTTTTTAAGCCATATTTGATTATATTTCTTTGAAATTGATACATTTATGATTTATCCAATTGTTGCCAAACATTAAATAATACTTGCGTTTGTTGATAGGCAGAAGATGTTGATGAAACACATAGAAATACTCAAGATCCAACTGGGTTATTAAGATTTGGATGGGATGATCCAAACCATCATTTAAATAATACCAGGGTGAAAAGAGCAAGATTAAAGAGAATACTACCAACTGAGAAATTTGAAGAGTTGATGAGATCTGCATACACTGATGACATGCCACCTAGACTTAATGATGATGATCATGATAGTGAAAATGCAGTGCATGAAGAAGGATTGAATGAAATGCTTACAGGTTTCTTTGGAGATGGAAACAATGATGACAATAATGATCATATGGTTGACTGTAACGATGATAGCAGGGGTAATTACCACCAACGTAATGTTGATGACAACAACCTGAAAGACTCCATCAAGCAAGCAGCGAAGACACCTGTGTTCAAATCAGGTGCAAGTAGAATCTCAAAACTGGCATGCACATTAATATTATTAGAAATCAAGTCACTATTTGGTTGGTCAAACAAAGGATTCACTACCCTACTGAAGTGAGTTGAAATTTATTTCTTACTTTGCATTGTCAATTGGTGTACATAATTTGTAAACATTCATCAACTTCATTTATAATTCTTTAAGGGGATTTTAAAACCATATATTGTATATAAACAGTCCTAGTATAGATTGACATATCAAACATGTTCATCATAAGTCAAACATTCAATTGATTTAATCTCTGGCAATCTTACGGGGCACTAAAAACTAAAATATTCCTTAAAGAGAATGTGTTTCCATCAACTTGCAGAGAGGCGTGTCTATTGTTGGTTGAGTTGGGGATTGAATATAAGCAAATTCTTTCATGTAAAAATGATTGCATTTTATATAGAGATGAATATCAAAACAAGGTAGAATGCCCTATATGCAAAGAGAAAAGATATCGTACAGATGTACAAGGTCCTACAGTTCCAAAGAAGGTTTTATGTCACATGCCAATTATACCTAGACTTCAACGAATGTTTCGTTGCAAGTCACTTGCACAATTGATGGACTGGCATGCAAAGAATAGGAGTAAAGATGGATTCATGCGAATTTTGACTGACTCTAAAGCAATGAAACACAGAGGAAAAATGGCCAAGAAAATTCAAAGATGAACCCCGTAGTTTCAGGTTTGGTCTTGCAATTGATGGAGTGTGCCATTCTCTTTCCTAAGCTCAAATTAGAGTGTTTGGCCAGTCAGATTGATAGTATACAATATTCTCCAATGGATGAGTGTTAGAAAGGAGCACCTTATCCTGACTCTCATTGTTCCAGGAAAACATCAAGTTAAAAACATGGATGTTTATCTTGCGCCTTTTATTGATGAGATGCAACTACTATGGAAAGGCATAAGAATGTATGACATATCACATCCCCCATCAAATAGGTCCTTCATGTTAAATGGTGTGCTATGTGTTGGAATTAGGGCAGACAACTGAGAGGGGGGGTGAATTAGTTGTCTTAAAACTTTAGGGCTTGCTGTAGTTAATTCTTCTTTACCACTTATTAACAGATTAATGATGTAACCATGAAAAGAAAGAATCAATATCACATGAGCAGAAACACAAATAACACATTTGACACCAAGATTTTTGATGTGGAAACCTAGTTAAGGGGAAAACAACGGTGGGGGTTAACCCACAAAGATTATACTCTATTAAAAGTATTACAAATGGGGAAGGCACATGCCTTCAAGGCACACTGCCCAGAGCTCACCGCTCCAAGAGGCTCACTGCCTACAAAAATGAATACAAGAAGATTACAGAATATTTGAACTGATGAGTAGCATCTACCAATGCAAGAATTCAGTTCCAGTTAAGCACATAATACTGATCTTACACAGTTCATCCTTATTCTTCCCTGTTTGAATCTTCTGCCATAATCTAGGCTTAGATCTTTTCTTTCACACTTCTTCTACTTTTTTTGCACTTACTACATCACCACACCACTTACCACACAAAACTCAAATCCATCGGCTATATATATCCGCATCAAGAGATCTTATCAACTGTAGTCGG
The DNA here is from genome assembly GCA_027924645.1 of Cunninghamia lanceolata. Lineage (NCBI taxonomy): Eukaryota > Viridiplantae > Streptophyta > Pinopsida > Cupressales > Cupressaceae > Cunninghamia > Cunninghamia lanceolata. The sequence goes on along the minus strand of BSBN01001277.1, from coordinate 634,203 downwards.
CTTAGAGAAAACTTAGAGCATTTATGAAGACCTCTGCTCTGTCGGATGAATCCATGCATAATCAGCAATGCAGACCAAAAATGTGTGTTCTCAAATCATCAACCATGTCGGTCAATACCACTAGTTATCACAAATTACTTAACCAACAACTTTTCTTCATCCAAACCAAGATCAAATACTAGGTCATCCTGTTCTTGTTCTGACTGTACTGACTAATTGGAACCCAATACTCAGATGCTTATAACTTTTGAATCCTTCACCACTAGAGGCTAAAATCCTAGATTTAGATAGTTTGGATAATCCTTATCACTCCCTTAGATCCATAGCACACTGTGATTTACCATTGGAGAGATCCGGACTAAGATACCAGACCTGTCACATGCTTTGTTTCTGACTCCCGGACTTAGACAAATCCTCACTCTGATTTCCGGTATGAACAAATCATGTAATGATGATATGTAGGATAGACTTAGTTGCCATCAATGACAACACCTGTCATGCGTAGTAGTGTCTCTTGCCAACAATCTCCCCCTTTTGCATTGATGGCAACACTTAGTGAAAAATGACTGAGTGTCAGAACAACTCCCCCTTTCTATGTGCACTTATACTTTTCACTATTCTCCAATGCTCCCCCTTTGCTGGATTCCTCATTTTTCACTACTCTCCACTCCCCCTTTGACATCAATGGCAAAGGGTGGGGTCCGTAAACCAAAATTTGCACAAAAATTCTATACACCAGGCCGCATATGTACAAACAATTCTTAAGTCTTATTTACATAAACTTAAGTATATCACCAAAAATATTCTTTAATTGTACTAGCTCACTATCCCATCTCTTCTTCATAGTGTTCAAAATTGATATGTGGCCACTGAATAGAAATGCTTGTGACTCTGTCATCTGCAGATCAATGGGTTCACTTGACTGAGCTACAATTTGTGCTTCAATCAGAGCATTAAACATTGTTTCTATTTTAGGGGAAATTACTCCCTGGAGCTCACACATCCTTGTCTCAATATTGTCCTTTTCTTTTATCAGTTTCTTTATTTCTTCAATCAGGCTGATTGTTTGACATTCTTGGCTCATCATTGATACTGTCAGAGGATCAAAAGATTGGGATACACTTGACAGTTTTTCTTTAAACTCCTTTATTTTTATTTTAATGTCCTCTATAGCTTTAGGACCGGATAAACAAAATTTATATACCTTCCCTCCTTCTATAAGAGCATTTTGAATGCTCTTTACACTAGTATCCAACACAATTCTATCAAGTGCAATCATCCCTTTTAGAGCATCAAATCTTTTATCATTAAATTCATTTTTAACCTTAACTTCTGCAGATTTTTCAAGAGATTCAAAATGAGAACTTACAGAGTTTATCAAATTCTTTAAATGTTCGAAGGGGGATGCTGAACAATCCTTCTAAAAAGTGGGTATGATCTTCTCCAAGATCCCTGATGCCTGGCCAAGTAGCTCGTTGTCTTCTAAGTGAGACTTCAATATATCTTCTCTTGCTTTGGCTTGAGCCATAGAAGCCAACTTTATCTTCTGCATCGGAGATAGGGTATCAAAATTTATTGGACCTTGTATAATGTCCTGATCTTCTTCAATTTGTTTGTCTCTTTCTAGAATTTCCTTCACTGCTTCTGTAGTGTCTCTTGCCCAAAATGATGATGTATCTCTTTGGTCCTTACTGATATTGTCATCCAGGTTGTCCTGCTTGGACTCTCCATCAACCTTTGCAATTTCTTCTTCCTTTTCATTCTTCTCTTTGGCCTTTTCTGCATCTTTGTCCTTAGCTTCTTCTAATTCATGCTTTATATTCTTCAATGAATTATCTTCAATTTGATCATGTGCTTCATCATTCGTCTTTGTATCTTCTTTGGATTGATCCGGAGGGGTTTGAATACTTCCTGCATCATTAGTTTTATCTGTCATCTTTTCATCTTCCTTGTTCATTATTTCCTCTTTCGGAATAGAGGCATCATCTATCTTAGTTTGCTGCTCATTAATCTTCAATTCTTCAATATCCAGAATTGAGGAGTCAATCCCATCATCAATCTCTTCTTCAACAATAGGAAGATTTGTCTTTTTAGTGCATTCAGAAGAATATCCTAAGTATCTTTGATTATCTCATCTGTTTCACCAAGCATGAGTTTATTCATTCTCTTCTTGCTCCTGAAGTCATCCTTCACTTCTTTGAATATCATGTTCATCTGATCTGGTGTAATCTGAGGGCACAGATTTATCAACACATGCTCCCTAATCTCAATGTCTTTACCTTTTGCATTTTCTTTTCTTAACTCCAGAATATCTGCAAGACTTCTTGGAATTTTAGAAGTTATTTCAATTAAAGCCTTATTGTAGATGTTCAAATATTTGACATTTACTTCCTCTAGAACCCTCTTATTAGCATCACTGTAATAATTAAAGAATTCAATCATTGGCCTTAAGTTCCCATCTACAGTGACTGATTTGATGATGTCATCCATACAGAGAGTAGGCTTTTCAACATATGTTTCAGTCTTTTGCCTCTTTCTTACCCTTTAGATTTCAGAGGGCTTCTCCTTAGTTACCCTGACTACTTTTGTACCTGAGACCTTCAACTCTTTGATCTCAATATCAGAAACAGTTTCTTCTTCATCATTTTTCATGCTTTTATATGTCCAGGCGGCCTTAGTTTTCACTCTTTTCCCTGCTTTTCCGGATGATTTCCCTTCCAGTTTCTCAGGGTTGGCAGGTTTTGGGGGAACAGGGATAGCAACAGAGCTTCTAGTAGTCCTTGATATGGAGGAGGATTCTACCGGAGCACCTCCTTGTTTCTTATCCTGCTTCTCCTTCTCAGTATTTTCAGTTCTTTCCCTAAATTGCCTCACAGCTTCCTTGGTGAGGCCTAGATTCTTGGCCAACTTCTCAACCTCTTTTCTTACTTTATTATTAATTTCAGGTTTTCTGAGCTCAACATGTAGTTTTATACTTAGCTCCTCATATGTCCCAAATCTTTCAACTATTGTGTCTTTTGGCCTACTCAAAAGGTGTTGAGCATACATGTTCAAGATTTTCTCATCTACCTCATACTCCATGGGCATGATCCAAATAGTCCTGGGTTCTACTGCTTCCATTAAGCACTGATCAGTGTCCACCATGAAATAGATTTCATTCTTGTACTTCTCAACAACCGATTTAGGGAGTCTTTCCCTAGAATGCATCATGCTCTAAATTTTTTTGAAGTAACCCCAGATTACAGTTTTTTGTGCTTTAAAGTCACCAATGCTATTTAGATGATCTCTTATCTTAATAGCAACTGGCTCGTGATTAGTCCAGTGCACACCCTTTACTCCAGGTACCTTATTCATGAAGTAGAAAAATAGACATAGAACCAATGTACCATATTTAAAGGTGTTTTTCTTGTCTTTCTTAATTTTGTTTAGGTTCTCAATTAGTTGGTTCTGTAATAACTCACATAGGTTATACTCTGTATTTTCTTTTATCATTTGATATGCAGCATATATGGCAATTCCGGAAACAGAGTTCTCACTGCTGGAGTGATAAATTTTGTAACCAATTACCATTGAAGCAAACTTGACATCTAGATCAACAATATAGTTGATAGTCATTGCCCTTTTGTCAAATTTGGCACCGATTGCATCAGTTACAGTTTGGTTCTTCACGGATTTCAGCATGGGTAAATCATCGGTTGAATTTAACCCAGTCACAATCCTGATAGCATCCTTTGTAATTTTGAATGGTTTCAACAACCACAAAAACTCATCATGCATTCGGCTTAAAACATACCAGACCCATTCATCTTCATCGAATGTTGGAAACCCCATAATCTGAATGAAATGTTTATCGTGCAGTGCCTTATACTCAGGTTTAAGATTGTGATTTTCATCCATTAGATGACTCTCAAACAAATCTACAAACCTTGAGTCCCCAAATTCATCTATGCTTGCATGAATATAAACCCTAATATCTTCAACATGCAGCACACCGTACGGAACACTTGAAAATGCACCTAATGGGTTGACTTCTACTGATTTGTGTGGGTGCTTCTTAAATTTGGGTCGAGGCCTTTCAATAATATCAACAACCAAAGGTGTAGCTATTGCAAAGATTAAAAGTTCAAGGCTTCGCAGATAAATACCTTTTTCATGAAATTAGGGTTGGCAGACAAATTTGTTGGTCGCACTTCAAATCCTTGAAATCTCAGCTCAAACGTTGTTCTTGCTCTCTTCAAATGCAAAGTGATTCAAATGAAGAGTGAATGACCCTTTTATGCTCCACAAAACCTAATTTACCTTTGTAATAAATGCTCTGCCCTAACACATCTAGTTACACTATTTCTGCATATAATCGACCTTCAATTGCTCCGCAAATCACCATATCCACTTATTTTCTTCCGAAAATCCTTTCATATCATCTATAATAACCCAAATTATCTTTTCTCATTATGCCAGATTTAGGCACCCTCTTATTGGCTGGGGGAATTTGATTTTCAATGCAGCTCCCCCTAAGCCAGAGCTCCTGATTCAATTCCCAGAGGAATTGTTAGCACTGGATTCTGGTCTGGACCCATTACTAATATTCATAACACTTTTCTTGACCCATGTCTTGCTCATTTCATTCTGGATCTCATTCACATCAATTTTGCCCTTGCCTTTGTCTTGTCTCTGCTCATTTGATTTTATGTTTACCGAACCTCTTTTTTCATTATTCCTACTTCTGCAGAATCTTGCAAAATGACTGGATCGGTTACAATTGAAGCACACAACATTTATTTGCCCATTTGACTGATTTCTTCTTGATCTACACTGGTTAGCCATATGTCCAAATCTATTTCATGCAAAGCATTTGCCATTGAAAGAATTGCCATTTCCTCTATTTTTAGAGTTATTCATTATCATACTCCTACATTCATTGGATCTATGACCGTACTTCCTACATTTGAAACATTGTCCGGAGAAAGATGGACCACTTTGATTTACTCTGCTTCTGTACTGAGTAGCTCTATGACCAAATTTATTGCAATTGAAATAATTTCCATTGAAAGATGGATACCTTTGAGCATGTGGTTGTTTTACCGGAGGTCTTCTAGGTTTGTTTCTCCCATTCCTTGATTGAGAATTTCTTTGTCCGGATCCAGAGATTTCAGCTTTCTCATATCCAAGACCATGCTTATCATCAGACCTCTTCTGAATTTCAAGCAGCACTTCAAGTTTAGCTGAGCTTATCTTGAACTTCTCCTTGTATTCATTTGCAACTTCTAGGTCATGTTTGAGAATGACAATTTACCGTTCAAGCTCTTCCTCATTGTCTCTGCTTTCACGTAGATCAAACTCTAGATGGCCAGCAATTATGTCCAATCTACAGCATTATTATGTTCTTTCTTTTAGAGATTGATTTAGTTTTTCTTTAGTCTTCTTTCTTTCTTCAATTTCATTGGTTAGACTCATCATCCCAGACTCCATCTCATGTTTCAGGACAACAACTTCTTTAGCTAACTTCTCACATTCCTTTATTTTCTCTTTTAGGGCCTTATCCTTGTTATTGTCTTCATTATGATCTCCTAGTTGAAGAAGTTGCTCCTTCCTCTTTTCATTGGATTTGCTCAATTTTTCTTTTAAAGTCTCAATGAAGTCTTCAGCATCTTTAATGTTCTCTTGCAGTTCTTTGACTTCTGCTCTGGACCGATCAAGATCTTCTAAAGCAAGTTTAAGTTGTTCCTGGAGGTTTTATTCATCCATTTTATTACCTTCCCAGATCTTCCTCAAGCTGTTAAACATTTTCAAAGAAACCTCGCTCTGATACCAATTGTTGGAATTAGGGCAGACAACTGAGAGGGGGGGGTGAATCAGTTGTCTTAAAACTTTAGAGCTTGCTGCAATTAATTCTTCTTTACCACTTATTAACATATTAGTGATGTAACCATGAAAAGTAAGAATTAGTATCACATGAGCAGAAACACAAATAACACATTTGACACCAAGATTTTTGACATGGAAACTCTGTTAAGGGAAAAACCACGGTGGGGGTTAACCCACAAAGATTATACTATGTTAAAAGTATTACAAATGAGGAAGGCACATGCCTTCAAGGCTCACTTCCCAAAGCTCGCTGCTCTAAGAGGCTCACTACTTATAGAAATGAATACAAGAAGATTACAGAATATTTGAACTGATGAGTAGCATCTACCAATGCAAGAATTTAGTTCTGGTTAAGCATAGAATACTAATCTTACACACTTCATCCTTATTCTGTCTTGTTTGAATCTTCTGCCATAATCCGGGCTTAGATATTTTCTTTCACACTTCTTCTACTCTTTTTCACACTTACTACATCACCACACCACTTACTTACCACACAAGACTCGAATCCATTGGCTATATATATCCACATCAAGAGATCTTATCAACTGTAGTCAGCTCAAAGAAAACTTAGAGCATTTATGAAGACCTCTGCTCTGTCGGCTGAATCCATGCATAATCAACAACGCTGACCAAAAAATTGTGTTCTCAAATCATCAACCATGTCGATCAATACCACTAGTTATCACAAATTACTTAACCAATAGCTTTTCTTCATCTGGACCAAGATCAAATACTAGGTCAACCTGTTCTTCTTCTGACTGTACTGACTAATTGGAACCTAATACTCAGATGCCTATAACTTTTGAATCCTTCACCACTGGAGGCTAAAATCCTAGATTTAGATAGTTTGGATAATCCTTACCACTCCCTCAGATCTGCAGCACACTGTGATTTACCACCGGAGAGATTTAGACTAAGATACCGGACCCTGTCACATGCTATGTTTCTGACTCCCGAACTTAGACAAATCCTCATTCTGACTTCTGGTATGAACAAATCATGTAATGCTGATGTGTAGGATAGACTTAGTTGCCATCAATGACAACACCTATCATGCGTAGTAGTGTCTCTTGCCAACACTATGTTGGACTATTCATGATTTCCCAGGACTTGGTGTTTGTTCTGGTAAGATAAAATATTTACGTATTTACACTCATAATTTATTTTCATCCCAACATTCATACTTAGTTTATAACTATTTTTTTGATGTTATTAACATTACTTATTGAATTGTAGGGCTTCAAACAAAGGGGATATTTGCATGTCCAAGATGTGCAGAACAATTTCAAGGGCGGTATTCTAAAGATCTACATAAATTTATTTACGTAAACAACAGGGCTTTTCTACCACTAGATCATAAGTTTAGAAATCGCCTGAAGAATCAATTTGATGGAAAAGTTGAAAATAGAGGCCCTCTCATAATTATGGGTCTAGTGATTGGCTTAAGAAGTATGAAGATGCTGAATTGAAAGATTGGGAGGATTTTTTTGATCGGGGTGATTAAATTGAAGAACCCGAACAAGTTGTTAATATGCCAGAAGGAATGAAAAGGAAATCCATATTTTATGAGCTCCCTTACTAGAAGGATCTATTAATATCTCACCTATTAGATCCTATGCACATCTTCAAAAATGTCCTAGATTCTATATTTCAACATATATTAGGCAAAGAGAAGGACACCTTGTCTTTGAGGAGAGATATTGCTCTTTCATGTACCAAAATTGATAGAAAACATTTGTGGCCAAACAGGGAAAATGAAACATATGCAAAAGCTCCATGGATTTTGAAAAAAAAAGAGATAGACCAACTAAAAAATGTCATCCATTCAATAAGGACACCTACTGGCTATGGGTCATCATTGGCTAAAGCTTTTACAATTGATGGACATATCACAGGATTTAAAACACATGATTTTTATAATTTTATGAAGGTATTATATATCATCATTTAACATTTACTGGTAACATTGATTAAGTACTAAATATATTTTGATATTTTGTTGTGTGAGAAAAAATTACTAATGATGTTTTCATAAATGTGTTTGATAGCATATCATGCCATTGGCAATTAGGGGGGATTCCTGTCTTACATTTGACTTAAAAGGAATGCCATAAATCGATTGTCAGCATTTACAAGGTATGTGGTTATATGAAATGTTCATGTGTGAGAGACATAGAGATATTATATTGCATTTTAATTTTTGACTAAAGGTTCATACTAATTTACTATTCTTAATTAGGTGGGTGACCTCTAAGGAGATCCACGAATGTGAAGTGCCAAAATGGAAGAAGGAAATTGCAGAAATTGTATGTGTATTTGAGAAGGAGCTCCCTACAAGTTTCATGGACCTACAAGTCCATTTACTTATACACCTGGTCGATGACATTGAATTGGCAGGTGTCATATCAACGAGGTGGATGTTTTTCTTTGATAGGTATATGAAAACTCTAAAAAGATATGTCTAAAAAAGGCACATCCAGAGGGTTGCATGGCTGAAGGGTATGTATTGAATGAAGCATTTTTCTTCCTATGTGAATTCCTTGGTAAGGATTTTGAAGATGGGCTACGCTTCTGGGATGAAGAACAAGCATCAGATATTATTGATGGAGAAAAACCACAATCTAATGGTGTTCAAGTAGAAATTAGTAAGTAAATTTATGATCAGTGTAGTTGTTTTTCTTGCAATCATTAATTTACTCTGTAATTTATTTGTCAAATTAACAGCATGACATTTGAGTTTGAAATAAGCATGTTGACATGTAATAGGTGTAGACGAAAGTGCTATACTCGACAAGTTCATTCTGTACCACATGGACTTTATGAACAAATGGATTGATCTGTATGATAAAAAGAGAGAAGAAGTGTTAGAAGCAAGGAGATAGTTTAAGAGATCGAACCCAAGGAATACTCCACTTCCCACTGATCTACTTGGGGAATGGGGCAAAGATTGCATACTAGAATGGGTTACTGAACAAATTCAAAATCAAATAAAAGATGCAGGTATACATTCAAACATAATATAAGATGAAATCAACATGTCTAGAGGATGTGAAAGAAAGGTACAGTTGGAATTTTATAAAATTTTGTTTCCTTACAGTTTTGACACTATTAACTATTTTAATATTCATCATTATATTTGTTTTCACTGAAATAAATGGTCTCTCACAGGCGAGGAAAAACATCCAGCAATGTGGGCATATGGTCGACATTATCGTGTAGAAAGTGTAAACGTAAAGAGGCGATCCTTTGATTGTGGCATCGTGGTTGACTTCAAGCAATCCAGTTGATCAAGCTCAAAAGATAAGAATATAATTGAAGGGAATCTACAATATGTTGGGAAAATATAAGAAATTATTGAGTTGGATTACCGCTCTTTTAAATGTTGTATTTTTAAGTGTAGATGGTATGAAGCATTTGAGAGGACACGAAGACATGATACCCATAGTGGATTATTTTCTATAGATCCCTCATGTTTCCTACCAGAGGATAAGGAGCCTTATGTTCTACCAATTCATTATGAGCAGGTATTTCTTTAACTCAAACAAGAAGCGGTGGTGATCATTAATCTATTAATTCATAGTTTATTGTGAATATATACATGTGTTTATTAATCAATAAAATTATTATACCATACGTCTAATATATGTATGTCATTCATGTGCAGGTATTTTTCTATGAAGATATTTTGGACCTGAAATGGATATTTGTCATACATTATGTTCCAAGATTAAGGCATGTATTTGACGATGCATTAGTGGATACTGAGCAAAACAATGATGGCCAACAAAATGAGAGAGAGGGATTAGAGAACATCGAAGAAATTGACATCCATGATGATGTTGAAGATGGTTATGTTCAGGCACAAGAAGACAACAATCCAGAGTTAGATGATGTTATGGAAGACAACAATATGGATGGTATAGAAAATGATGACCCAAATACATCTAGTAACAATATAGATGGTCTACAGTCAAATTTCAATGATGATGAAGATGATGCAAGTCAAGATGAGGATGATGATAATATTAAATACTTGAAAGAACATATGAACATTAACAATGATACACTAGATGACATTGTAGCAGACAATAATGTTAATGACCAAAACTTCTAAATTTTTAGAATTATTTGCAATCCATGTTTAAAAAAGGATGATTCTTATGGCCTAAAATTTTAAATGCTTCAGTAATATTATTTGTGTCGATACAAATTACCTATTGCAATATCCTTAAATTGTTCAATCTTTGGTATGAATTGTTGGCAGAAAAAATTAGGATTACTTGGATGCAATTTCCATTTCATTGATTTTATTTTTCTTGAATGTCAAGGTCTCAACCTAATCCTCATTTTGCACTAAGAAGAAACCTTAGGCTTAACTCTACAATAGCCTCAATTCATCGCGAGGAAGTTATGATTGAGGATTTGATGAATACTACATATTTTAATGGGGAAGATGTTTTTCATCATGATGCACATGTTGCACATATGGAGAGGCAAGACATGAATCTTACTACACAAATACTTATATTAGACCTTTACAAATTTGAGCAATAATATTAATTATTCAAATTTGATTGATGTTATTCATAACTTGTTAATGGATAATCATTATGTGATGGAAGTATTAAGTGATATAGGTCAAAGGATAAGCTCATCAAGTTTCATAAATAGTGTGTCTCCTCCCCTTCCTTCACAAGCCTCTTCGTCTAGTGTGCCTCCTTCCACATCTTCTCCTGCATTAGCCACGCCACATATTTCTTCTCTTCTCTGTATTGCTTATCAATTTTTCATAGCTCCTATCATTGATCCTCTCATTGTACCTACTTATCATATTGCACCTTCCACTCATCCCCTGATTGTGTTTACTTTTCACCCACTACTCATGTTCCCACTTCTAGTGATGTCATTCCAACTTCATTCTTTGTCCCCCAATCAACCTACACTCCACGTATTATCTCATGTTGCCATTTCCACTCCCATTTTAATCATATCTCCTAATGTTCATCCTTCCAACATAGATGTCATCCTTAAAAGAATTGATGAGATGTAATGTAAAGTTGATGCATTACCCCTAGTAATCAAAGGATATCATAGGAGAAATCAAGCATAATCCACTTTATCCATTTCTAGTTTGTTCAGTGGCCCCTAGTTTTGTAATGTATAGTGGTAAAGGGGACCTTATGACACAATTGGGAGTTTGTTTTGATTATGTTTATGATGATAAACGTTTTACAAAGCTCTTCCCTAGAAACTAAAAGGATTATGCAATTGAATGGATTTATTCTCTTCCTCATAGTGTTGGCAAGAGACACATTGTAGCTTCATGATTGTTGTCATTGATGGCAACAAAGTTCATCCCACACATCCGCAAGACATGGCGTGCCTATACCAGAAGTCAGATTGAAGAATGTTATGGTCTAGTAAGCAAGAATAGAGCATGTGGCAAGGTCCAACAGTCAGGTCCGGATCTCTCAGAGGAAGTATCTTAGTAAAGTGTGGACTTGGGGAAGTCAAGAGGTGTACCTTGACTGATACATTCCAGAGATTGAGCCTCCGGTGATGAAAGAGTGAAAAGATATGAGCACCTAAGTGTTGGGCTCCTGTTTGGCAGAGTTGACAGAGGAAGAACTAACCGACAGAGCATCAGATCTTAATCCGGATGAGTTATTGTTTGTGATCAAGTTTCTTAAGGTATCATTCATGATTGGCCAACATGATTGATGACTTCTATAAGCATCTCTTTGATATGCATCACTTGATAAGCAAGGATTTAGCCGACAGACCAAGAGTTTGGGAAAATAGTAAGTATTCTAGATGCCAGCTAGAAATTGGATGAAATCCTTGGTGCGGATATATATGCTAGATTGATCTCGGTATGAAGGTGTGTTATGTGTTGTGGTGTGCGAAGAAAAGCAGAAGAGCAATAAGGCAAGTCCGGTATGTGACAGGACAACAACACCAAAGAAGAGAAAGAATGAAGTGCAGCAGATCAGTGTATTGAACCTATCCGGAATTGAACCTCAGCATATGTGGATGCTTCTCATCAGTTCAAGTCTCTAGTTTCCTTGTATAAACTATTGTAGGTAGTGAGCCTCTTGTGAGCAGTGTGCTTGGGCAGTGAGCCCTAATTGGCAAGTGCCATTTTGTACTATCTTATTCTTCTAACAGAGAATACAATCTTAGGTTAATCACCCCGTGGTTTTTTCCCTTAACAGGGTTTTCCACGTCAAAATCATTGTGTCATGTGTATTGATGTTATTTCCATTTCATGGTTATGTTTGCTTATATGATTTAATGTTGCATTAATTGTTAAGGAAGATCAGAAAGTAGAAGTAATTAAGATAACTGATTCACCCCCCCTCTCAGTTATCAACACATAGTTCTATTCATTCCTTCAATAATTTGGCCAATGCTTTTGTACATCACTTTAATGTCAATATTGGTTTTGTTGGTACTCAAATTTGCAAATTATAAAACCCTAAATATATGTCAAATCATATGATTAGGTTTTATATGTGAATTTGGCCAACTAACAGAATTGATCAGATTAATCAAAATTCTCTGCACTTTAGGCTCTGTTGAAGCCTAGGTGGGTGTTACCTTGTTTCACCAATGACAATTTACTTTCAAGTTTGCTTGTGACTTTAGAATAGATTAAGGAGCTTATGTAATTTTGTCAATTAAATCATCCACTTCACTTAACCCAATTTGGCATATGATTTGGATTAATGTTTTCTATAAATCTTTAAACCCTACTCCTAAAATAGAAAAACAAAATTAGATTTTGAAAATATATACAAGGGAATGATTTTCAAAAGAGAATGACCGGTGCGTGCCTTTGGGTTACGAAGTTTTCACTCTAAGAAGAATATGTGCTTCCCTTTTAGCCACAACTCAATTTGCTTAGCAATTCTAGGTCTATGACTTGCATAGACATGCAAATATGTAAGTTATTAGGTTCTTCTTTAACAATCCAATTTAAATTTCTAAAGTTACTGTGATTCACCTATAGGATTTTAATCCTTGCTTGAAGGAGCCCAATAAACAAACCACACAAGAAACATCAAATGTGTTTTGACAAATCAATAATATACTTGATAGGTTGATTTGAATAACAAAGAAAAAGTAAATTGGAGACAACCAGATAAATTATTAGCAATCTAATTCAACAAACAAATGAGAACCAAAAGTTGAGCATGAGAGAATAGCAACTTTTATATTGATTTGCTTCAAAGTACAGGCAGTGCAATGTCTCTTTCAAAAAATCAAAATCCCAGATAGATCCTGAGCCATAAGGTCTTGGTTTCCTTTTATAAAGGAAGCAACAAGCTTCAGACCTTTGACATTCAAAATGGCTCTTTGTATTCCTAACCCTTGATATTACAATATTTGCCTTTTATAAGTCCAATTTAGATTTTCAAATATATTTGAATACATTTTGAAAACATGAAGAAAACATAAAGAGACAAAAGAAGAGTGCTCAAGATGTGGTGGTGCTATTTAACGCCAGCATATGGCTCATTGCTCCTCTGCACTTGAACCTGTGCTGCTGACGATTCATCTCTAAGATATTTCTCCTCCCATTAATATATTGTAAAATAACCAAGCCATTAGTAAGCCTGAATTTGAAGCAAGTTCTCCTGGTGATCTTTCCATCTTTTATCAAGCAAAGCTCTGACATCCATCACAAATTTTCCATACCCAGCATCCAAGGCAATTACTTGGTCCAATATCATGTTGAAACTAAGAATGCGGACATCTCCATCCTTCAAAAAATCCATAACTTGGAATATTGTTTGGCCGAATTCCATCTTCCATGTGTCAAGACTTTTGATTTTCTCTTCTTCTGTCAGTATGAAAGGAATAAATTTATGCTTGAATGTAGTAAAACATTCAACCTTTGCTTGCATCTTCTGGATTTCCCCATTCACATACTGGTATTCATCAATGATCATTTTGACCATTTGCTCAGTGGGCTTCAAAGCTGTAGGGGCATCATGATTCCTTTGCACTATTAATCACATCGTAACCAAAGTGTGATGATAGGGTTGCCATTTTTTATACAACAAATCCAAAACAAAAAAGTTTATCTTCAATTGTTCAATGGCTTGAGGTAAAGAAGAGTAGCAATTATGCACACTCCCAAGCTTATCCACAACCAATTTTACTATATGCTCCAAAATTTTCTCAAATTTTTTAAAAACTTTCATCTTTGCTTCATTCTTTGTCATTTCATTTTGTTTATTCAAACTTTCAATTTCCTTTTCAAATAATGCCCCTAAACCCTAATCCCTAACCCCTAACCCCTAAACCTGAGAAACCCTAAACCCCTAAACTGTAAACCCCAAACCCCTAAACCCAAGTAACCCTAAACCTCTATCTCCCTATCTCTCCCCTCTCTCCCTATCACCTTTGTCCCTCTACCTCTCAATCTCTCTCCCTATGTCTCTGGCCATTTCCCTCACTCTCTATCTCCCTATCTCTCCCCTCGGTCTCCTCTATATCTCCCTATTGGTCCTCTATCTCTCTGTAAACCCTAAAAGCCAAACCTCTAAACCTTAACACCTAACCCCAAAACCATAAACCCTAAACCCTAAATAATACTCCTAAACCCATGTAACCATAAATTAGGTGCTAAATTAAGCACTAAATCAGATGCTAAATTAGGCACTAAATCAGGTGCTAAAGTAGTCATTAAATTAGGTGCTACATGAGGCGTTAAATTAGGCACTAATTTGCCCCTAATTTAGCATCTACTTGTTTTGATCAACGCAAACAATGCCAAAAATAGTGCCATCCTAATAAATAGCGCCAAATTTTTCAAAAAATTGGAGAAAATACATTAAAACAGTGGGTGGAAGCAAAAAATAGAGCAAAAAAGGGAGCTAATCATAGGGATTTGTTGTAGTGATCCCAACATGCACAGGATTCCCCCTAGAGGATCCATCAATATTGATCTTGAAGACACCTACAGGCGGAGGGGACAAACAACCATCCCTTTGAGTCTTCCTAACAAGGTGTTGACAACCCTTTGACAAAGAAGATCTCACACTACTTCCCACTAATCTCAAGCTTTGCATCACTGCTAGATCACCTGGATCTAGAGGAATAGATAGATCACATCTTGCAGATAAGGTTTCGTGGAGCATATCAATAATCCTCTGCCAGGGTTATTAGACCACCATTCTCTTTCCCTTAAAAATTCTATGATTCATTTCCAACCAGAGTTGCCATAGGATGCATGAGCGGCCAATTTCCCAAGCTACCTGAAGGAAGAAGGCCATAGTTGGGGGTCTCCCCATACATCTCCAAAATTCAACGAGCGAGGAAGAATGAACACATGATTGTTTCCAATCCCCCACAAGTGCTAAATCACCCTAGCAAAGGAACATTGGAAAAACAAATGAGAAGAGCATTCCTCACTGATACCATAGAGGACACATATAGACGGACCTTGAAATCCTCTCTTCCACAAATTTCCCTCGTGAGGCACCTAAATTGAGCCACCAGCTAAAGGAAAAAGTTGCATTTAGGCCAGGCAAACTTATTCTACACATTCCTCCACCAGGGAACACCAATCCCCTTGTACTCCTATCTATCCAACTCTTGATAACCCGAGGCAACTGAATACAATCCCTTAGGATTAGGGCTTCAAGCTAGGACATCACTCTCCAACAAAGAGATGCAAGAATATGAGCTAGCTCTTCATGATTGTCAACCAAGCCCCCTTGCGACCACTCATGGGGCCCCTTCCATATAAACACCTCAACTTGACCCAAGAGGTGAGCTTATTTGAAGTCCTCAACTTGATTCTAGCCAACATCAAGGAAACTAGAACATAATGAGTGCAAGTGCGAATACATGGACATGATGGGAGGGTATCCATCCTAAGAATCAAATGATAAAAGTTCCTCAGAACCTCTGTTACATATCCAAAACAACCCCTGCTTAATAAGATTGGCATCCCTTTTAAGAGTGTCCCAGATCATAGAACCCTTACCCACGATGCAAAACCTTGGAACATCTCCACTCTCCACAACTCCCAGGTACTTCGAGGTGAGGATATTGGCCCAAGCTTGATCCTAGTTAGTACACCATCTCCAATAGAGCTTAGCCACTAGAACCTAGCCATTGAGACTAGCTTGCCAGAGGCTAAGACCACCCTCCTGAATAGATCTACACATAGACTTCCACTTAATTAGACTCCACTTCATCGATTCTAGATTACCAGCCCATAAGAATTATTTGGATAGAGCATCAAATTCTTTAATAAAGCTAGAAGGGGCAATCTAAACAAAGCACCTATAGATGGGAAGAGCTTGGACCACAGAATTTAATAACACCACTCTCCTAGCAGAAGAAAGCCACCTAAAAGTCCAATGACTAACTTGCCTCTGAAACTTATCCAGCACATTTTTCCAGGTCCCCCTGGGTAGTGGTCCATCAGAAATGGGAATGCCAGGGTAAACAAAAGGAAGAGATCCAACCTGAAATCTACAGATCTGAGAAATCCTAAGATGAATAAGTTGAGGGGTAATGAATAAGAAAATGAAGGAATTTCCTTCATTTATCCTTTGCCCCGACACAACCAAGTAAATATCCAAAGTCCATCTAAAGTTAACCACCTCCCTAACTTTGGCTAAGCCCATCAAAGCAATGTCATCAACAAACTATAAATGAGAGTGAGGAGGAATATAATTACCCTAGCTCCATCCTTGGATTAATCCTTGCCGCACATGAGATTTGATAGCTCTTCCCAATCCTTCTGCCATCAAAATAAACAAATAGGGTGACAAAGGGTCACCTTACCAAAGGCCCCTAGAAGTGCCAAACAAAGATGAAGGCTCACTATTGACAAGCACTAAGAATGAAGTAGAAGTAAAACAACTCATGACCCAGTTAACCCAGTCAACTCCAAACGTAAAAGCTAACAAGACTTTACAAAGAAAAGCCCATTTGACATGGTCATAAGATTTGGCCATATCCAGTTTAATGAACATCGCCTTCTTCTTTGAAGACACCATGGAATGAAGGGCTTCAGCTGCAATTACAATCCCATCCAAAATTTGCCTACCAGCAACAAAACCACCCTGTTCTTCAGAAATTAATCCTTTAATCCATGACTTAAGCCTCTCCACGATCAACTTTGTGATAATCTTATAAACTACATTGCAAAGAGCTATGGGACTAAAAAGATCTAGTGAATTAGCCCCCTCTTGCTTGGGGACAAGATCAAGGAATGTAGCATTCATGGCTCTCAACATCTGCTTGTTCCTATGTGACTCTTGAACCACCTCTAAAAGATCAGACTTGATAATCTCGCATAATTCTTAAAAGAATTCAATCAGGAATCCATCAAGCCCAAGGGATTTTCCCTTCTTCATCTAAAACACAATCTCCTCCAACTTTGCAAGGGAGATGGGCCTAATAAGCAATTCATTCATCTCATTAGAAACCAAAAAGGGAATACAATCCAGAATGAAAATTTCTTCATCCACCGCTATTGGAGAATCCTCTTTGAATAAGAAGAGTAGAACTAGGTAACCTCCCTTGAAATCTCCTGGAAAGAAGTTAAACACACTCCCTGGGAAGACATAAGAGAAGTAATAATGTTCCCGTGACTTTTATCCTTGACAAAGTTGTGGAAGAATGATGTATTTCTGTCTCCTTCCAGAAGCCAATCAATGTGGGCCTTTTGTTTCCAGAAGATCTCTTCACATAGTTCCCATTCCACCACTTCTTTCATAGCAACAGGCTCCTCTCTAAGGTTCCTCTCTATGAGATTGTGGTCCCTCATTTGATGGGTGATAGTATCCAAGCGGGATTGGGTAGCCTTCTTATCCATAAAGATATTGCCAAAACACTACATATTCCACTTCTTCAACTAAAATTTCACAAACTGTAATCTCTTGACAAATGAATACATTGTTGTGCCATAGGCAGGCTTACCTTTGCTCCACCATCCTGCCATAAGATCCTGTAGGGAGGAATCCTAAAGCCACATAAGCTGGAACTTAAAGGAAGGGTTCTTTGTGAAGCCATACAAGGTAGCAGAAAAATTGGTAGCCAATGATCTGACCCCTGCTAATCCAATATCTCTGAATTGGTTACCCATTTATCAACAACCCAGAATATAAAGACCAAAAACCTGTCTAACCATTTAGAAATAGAATCCTCAGCACATCTCCTATTGCTCTAGGTATACAAGCGATTGTTAGGTTTGATGTCCACCAAATTCATGAGAAAAATATTATCCCTGAGAAGTATGGAAGAAGGCTCAAGTCTTGCCACACCCCACTCTTTTCCCCTAGGTTGGTAATAGCTATAAAGTCTCTAGCCAAGATCTAGGGATAAAAAGGAACTAAGGACCGAACATAATGAATATGAGACCAAAGCAGAGATTTGCCTACTAAATCAATGGGAGCATAGACATTGGTGAAGAGGATAACTTCTCTAGACTCCAAAATAGAAGCAATCACTGAAATTGAAAATCTATCAAAGAACCACCAAAGAGGGGTAACCTTACGCAGGTCCCATAAACAAGCAACACTGCCTGCACTGCCCCGAGCTCCTATGCATTGGCATTGACCTCTCCCACACAATTTAGGAACTATGCTATTCATGCCTTCCACTGGCAACTTAGATTCTTGAATGACAACCATATTCGACAAATGAACGCCAATTAAATCACAAACAACTTTTTGTCTAGGGGTGCTATTCAAACCCCTTGCATTCCAAGAGATCACAATCATTTTTGGCAAGAGGCAAAGTGAGTATCTTGTGTCTTCACCACACCAAATTCTACCAAAGACTCTCCCATTATCTTTGTCTTATCCTGATATGTTTTCCTCCCTACCTTGGACAACTTGTCTGACCCTCCTTTCTTTAAGCTCTTTTGTTGAAGCCCCAAGCCAGGAGGAACTTTACTCTTACCATACACCTTTTCCCCAAAGTTAGTTATCAGAGTATTCAACCCCTCAATCTTTGATAACCCCATTTGTATCTCACATAAAGGGTTGGAAGTCATTTCCACATCTAGAACCCCTATTGTATCCTAATATTTAGCTCTAGCCTCAATTGGAGCTGAAGAGGGAACCACTCATTCCTCTGAAACCTTGTGCATTACCTCTACTAAATAAGGAGCCAGCGGAAGCTGACTATTAGAGTCCATGCCCTGCACATCTTGACCCCCTGAAATGTGATTATTCTCCACAGCACCCAAATCCTAAAATTTATAAAGAACATCAAATCTACTACCAAAAGCCCCTGGAATTGACTCTATTTTTACAAGGAGCTGCCTTCACCTTAGAATGAGCTTTCACCGAAATAAACTCCTCTGAATCTATCCTATCCTTATGAATTGAGGCCTTGCCTTTTGCTTTTAGGTTAACTGCATGTGCCTCAGTCTGAGGATGCATGGGTTTAGCATTCAATTTTGGACAATTTCTTTGCAGCTGACCATACTCATGGCAAGTACGACAGTGGAAAGGTAATGCTTCATAATCAACTTGTTGAATCCAACTCATGCTACCCAATCTAATCTCTAAAGATTCAGGCAACAAATTATTTAAATTAATTTCCACACAAAGACGAGCAAAAGAGGCTACCTTAAGATTGAGGGTTTGACGAGACGAACCCAAGAGTTTCCCCAATATTGCAGTGATGGAATGTAGGATGTACTACCACTAAAACTCCATTGGGAGCTAAGGAAGATAAACCTAAATAGGAATCTTCGCCAGGAGCTCCTCTACGGGGTCAAACCCTAAGTGTCAAGGCTTAATAAAAAGCCCCACTTGATTATGAAAATATGGGCATCCTTAAAAAACCACATTTTGATCAGCAAGCCGGGAGAACACAACAAAGAAGTCGTTGGTGCCTAGGATAATTTCCATATCCCCCTCCAAATTCCTGTTATTTCGGGCCCAAGCCTCTAAAAAAGATAGCGAGATGCTGACCCCATAAATTTACAAATTAAAGCATGTTTAGACAAGTATAAAACATCATTAACAATAACGTCCAGGTTGATCACAACCACCAAACTATCCTTGCATCTTTTCAAACATCCACTAAGTTTTGAGTTGAACCCCCAAATTTATGAGTTCTTGGACTCCTCCGTAGCATGCAAGAGAAAATTGATCGCATTCTCGTGGTTGGAAGAAGCTTCACCACCTTTGATCACATCCTTAAAAGAAAAGAGTGGGGGTCCCCTGGACCCTCTGAGGGTGCCATGCAAGCAGTAGAAACCAAAACTCAAAGAAAAGGCACCAGCACACGAAGCAAAAAGTGAAACCAGTTTGCACACTCCAAAAAAGCCAGGCCACACACCATTGAACTTAGGAAAGGGAGAAAAATGCCTAAGGGAAAGCCCAAATAGGCCTATGGCCCTGGGCCAAGTGCTGCTCAGGCCTCACACACCAGTAATAACCTCAAACCCCTGCTCTCAAGCTTGCCCGAGAAAACCTCTAGCATATTCTCATTTCATCTTCTATATGTTTGACATTATTGGTTACCTTCATTTCACCTTCTATATGTTTGACATTATTTGAGAGAGAGAGGGCATGCTTTGTATATCCTCATTTCACCTTCTATATGGTTTCAATGCTTTGCATATCCTCATTTTACCTTCTAAACATTTACCATGCTTTTAATTCTCAATTTTCATCACTTGTCTACTAGTTACAGGTTGACAAACCTCTTGTTTTCACCAAGTCATCATTTCAATTTGAGATTATATTGATTTGTCACATTGTAAGTGTCCCTACATATAAATATATCTTCAAACATAGCCATTTTCTTGCCACTATATTTTCCTCCATTTTTGCATATCCTATGCACATTTATTTTGAATCCTCTTGTTTTTCTTCCTTCTTGTTCATACTACTTAACTTTCCATACCTTTCATTCCCATAAAACAAAACAAGCACAATGCCTTGTGCTATGTGCTTGGTTGCTAATGCATATGTGTAGAATGCTTTTCTTGTAATGTGTAGTCTATACCTTCATATAATGAATACTAATTTATTAATGGTTTTGTCTCACCGTAGATAAATGATCTACAACACCTTCACTTGAACATGCAATGGTTTAGTAGTCCTTTTATTGTGTTTTATAATAGGAAGCTCCATGTAAATTTTTAGATCATTTGGACATAAAGGACAAGGTTGCCATCTAGGTCTTGTTGTGATGTTCACAACACGCCCCATTTTTATCCAAAGGCAAAATGAGGACCCCTTGTTTGCTTTTGCTTTTGGCATGGTTCGGTGTGTGGGGGCAGTGTAGGCAAAGGTTCTTGATGCTTGAAGGTCAGTATGAACATGGTGCACGATAAAACCGATGAGATCCATGAATTCTGTGGTGAAAGTGAACTAGGATTGCATTTTGGGTCATTTGGAAATTTATTATATTTTGAAGGTTATGCAATGTTCGTGAGAGTGGTCGATGAATTTGTATTTCATACATGAAATTTTATTGGCCTATTTGTTGAATGCATGATTTTGTATTCATCCGGTTGCATTATATTTCGGGCATGTATGAACCCTTCTATTAGATATACACATTTTGAGTATGCATGCGTAGACATAAAGGGCATTTTCAATTTGGTTTACGGGTAGTCGGGTGGCATTTACATATAATCCTGTATACATTTATAAGGTTTGCTTATACAATTTTATATGATACAATCTCGAACCCGAAAACATAAATTGAAATAGAGCATAAACAAAGGTTGTATGGGGTTATTTGCATATATAGTTTTGCATGTATGTAAAATTGACAATAGGTATAGGGCCGAACTTTAAGGTGGATTCAAACCTAATGGAATGCAGTTGAGGGGCCCACATTGGTATGGCAGAGTGTATGCGAAGCATAAGGCATATGATGGACATTATGGAGGGTACAATCATGGATATGAAATGAATTAAATCGAGCCTAAGAGGTGCATCGGTACACAAGCATGAATAGAAAGGAAAGTCCAAATCCAAATGCTTGATGTATGGCAGTTTGTTTGTATGATGTGATATACTGCAAAATATACAAAACAATATACATACTAGTATGCATACAAACTTGGAAGTAAAGGCGATGTTTTAATGCATTTTATAAATGTGTGACGTCCAGGTTTTTGTATACCTTTAGTTTGTATCTGATATACAAAACCTGGTATATGCAAATGATAGATATATAAAATCAGAATTGAAAGTAATTACAAAGCATTTCATTGCCCTTTTTTTATTTTGTTTTGTTTATATCATTTGTATTTGTTGTGTGTCAAGTTTATGCAAGGAGGTGATACGTACATGGCTAGATTTGAGAGGAGATTACAATGTGATTTATAATATGTTGAGATTTGGATTTGTTTATATGATGCAATATAAGGTTGTATACAACGTAGCATGTAAAGTGATATACAATAAGTTATACAATGCAGTGAACCATACAAGGAATGATACAATGCAACATACAATGTTATATGCAAATGGTGATGCAACGGTGGAATCGATGGAGGTTCCAATGCACTTTATAATCTTGTGGCGTCTATGTGTATGTTGTGTTATTGTATCTGATATACAAAGTTATACGCAAAGGATGTCATACAATGACGAAACTAAAGGTTGTTTCAATTCATTTCATTAACGTTTTGGGTTCCGTTTTTTTATTGCGGTTGTTCGAGGCAATGTATAAACCAAGTTGAGTCTGGGTTTGTATGATTTGTATTGTATGCATTATACAAGGAGGCGTATGCAAAGTGGTGAATGCAGAGAACAAGATACAATGACAGAATTAAGGCTAATTTCAATTCAGTATATAATCTAGTGAAGTCCCGATTTGTTTGAATGTCTGGCATTCATATGTCATATACATTGACTTATGCTGAACTAATATACAAAAGTGGAATTGACAAGAGATTTAGTTCGTTTTATAAGTTGATGTTTCTGTTTGTATGTTGTTTTATTCAATACATATATAGCGACATACACAAGTGGCGTGTAGAGATGGGAATATATTATACATGTGGCAGAATTAAAGGTTGTTTCGATGCATTGTATTAACTGACTGAGTTCCATTTTTGTATGTATCAGGTATACAATGTGAATGCGAAAGTAGAGGATTACAAAGGAGGCAAATTTTATAGTGGTAACGTACAACAACGAAATTGATGGAAGTTCTAATAAATTTGATAAACTAGCTGCGTCCAGAGTGGTATAATGTTGTTTTATCTAGTATATATGGAAGGTGCATGAAATGGATACAGTGATGCAATCGAAGATGGTATACAGGGGCCAATTGTAAAGGTAGGGAAAATGAATTACAAGAGCAAGGAGTGCATAATGATGAAGGATATACAAAGATATGCGATGGATTTACGGAGTGGAAGTTTTTAAAGGGGCAAAATTATAAAGGCAAATGCAAAGCGACAGGATTCTGAAGATAAAAGAACATTGCAAGGATCAAACTAAGATCGCAATATGGCAAGTTGTTGTGTGAAAAGAGAAACTCGAGGCAAATGGAGTCTATGTAGAAGAAATTTCAATGACAAATGGAGATTCTTAATGGCATCTTGTACGCTATAAGGGGAATATGCTGATCCGTTGTTTTTGGCGGGCCTTTTTTCTTCACCGTTGATGTTGCAGTTGGAATGAGGACCGTTGATTGACCAAATCTTGTAACTGTATTGGGGTAGCTCAAATCTATATAATGAGCCCTATTATTTGTAATTAGACACACAGGAATACACAAAGGTTTCAAAAGTGGACAGAGTATGCAAGAGAGGTGACTGATAAATAGTGTCGTGAGCATAGCTAACAGTAGGAATTCACTTGTTGTTTGTAGTTAAGAGTATGTAGAAGTGTCTGGTCTCTTTGATGCATCTGTGAAAGTGTCTATAAGTGTGTTTATTATTGTTAATTCAAAGGATTGAAGTCATAAAAATATTGTAAATCAGAAATGGTTGTCATATGTTAATAAATGCAAACATCAATTTTCTGCATCTATCACAGAGTGTTAATTGATTATGGTATTTTTAATGTATTTTCCCTTGAAGATCGCAATTCCATATATCAATTTGTGATACTACTCGGGATTTATGTATGATGATTTATTTGCTTTTGGATTGATCAAGATAAACAGATTTATATGCAGGAATAACAGAGAACTATATGTGGATAAAATCCAGTTTTCTAACCTTATCTTTTCTAACTTTTCCCACAAAAATCTTTAAATAATTAGCCGGAACGCAGATATCTAAAGGAAGTTGTTGAAAATCCTATTAAATACATGGAAATACTAACGTTTTTTAATGATTTTCATAAAGTTTGAAATATCAAGTCTGTTTCTATGAAGTTCATTTAAAGTTTGACTTGAAAGTGATAAATATTTGCAAAGGATCATTAAATTTAGAGATATTTTGGGATATTTGCATACAGTGAGTAACAATTTCCAGTGACAAATCCTTAGATTGAGTAAGGCCCCTTGAATATAACAACTTCACAATGAACTACTGGTCTGTCCCACACGGTCAAGAACTGACCATCCAGAAACTTGAGATTGAGAATTACTAGTTAATTCTGCATATCTTTCAAGACAGCTAAAGTTCTTCTGTGAATTTTAACTATGTTGTGAGTGTGTAAAAACTCTCATCAACAGGTCCTAGTTACACACCAAGGCACTAAGAGAGCATGTGACACCTAGGGTGTCACTCTACGTCACACCTAGGGTGTCACTCTGTGTCACACCCTTTTCCTACCATCATTTTGCTCAAAATTATAATGGCAACATTTTGACAGCTTATATAGTCCATATGAATAATACACGATACCCATGCCAAGTGTATTCTTCCCATTTCTTTATTCTCCTGCTTCTAACTCAGTTAAGCTTAATCATGACATATTTTACTATTTCACACCATCTACTTTTTGTCTTGATAGGTTTCTAGATAGAGAAGTTATTAGAAAATTAATCTAAACACACCCAAAAAGTTTCAAATCATTGTGACACATAGGACTAGGCTACTCCTAGGACCAAGCCAACTAAAAACAACTAGTCCTTTCATCAAAAAACAACTAAAAAGTTTCAAATCATTATTTCATTTAGAGTATGCAATTTTTTTATTCTTCATGAGGTACTTTTCTTTCCCACTTAGATGCATTCAATTCACTTGTCCATGAGCTTCACTTTGATTGTATTTCTTATACAATTAGTGGTAGTGATTTTCATGAGCCTAATGATGGTCATACTCTTTTAATGATTAGTGATGATGGTTTCCTAATGATTGGGTACATTATTTTTGTCTTAGTGATGTCCATTTAAACTTGTTTCCTCCCTTAGATGATGTTACTTTGTCTCAGGATGATATTTTCTAAGCAACTCATGATGATCCCCTTGATGTTATTGATTCTTTAAACATTATTTGATGACAGTGTAGTTCATGTTTCTAATCTATATGTATATTATGTGTGAGCCAATACTACATATACATCTAGTACATCTTAGCCCTAACTTTGTTGACACATCTAGGGTTTATGAATTATCTTTATTCTTAACAAGAACTCATTATAGTGATATAAATGTTGCAAATGATTTGAAATATCTCATGATCTTTTAGATCCTACTCTTTATAGTGCATATATCATTAGGGATCTAATGGTTGATGGTTTTAGGGGATCTAGATACAAGTGAATAATTACATGTTAAATTCTTCACATTCATATATATCATGTTCACACACATGATGATTGTGTTTAGAGAATCTTTAAGTAATGAGGATTTGCTATAGTTTGTTGTCTCATTCTTCTTACAATGTATTCATTAATATTGCTTATCCTCATTTCACCTTCTATAGGTCCAACCTATCCTCATTTCACCTTCTATATGTTTGACATTATTTTCTTACCTTCGTCTCATCTTCTATATGTCTGAAATGTTATATGTTTAATTAGAGAGAGAGAGACGTTTGACATAATTTGCATATCCTCATTTCACCTTCTACATAGTTTCTATGCTTTTCATATCCTCATTTTACCTCCTATATATTTACCATTCTTTCCTTATTCTCATTTCACCTTCTATATGTTTGTTAGGAGTGAAATTTTAGATTTCACACCTCTTGGGATTGAACCAACAATGCCAACATGTCAGAGTGAGTGGGTAAATGCTAGTGGAGGTGTCTTTTTGATAGCCAATTGTCCCAATCCTTCCATATTGCATTAGACTGAGGCAGTGTATTAAGAGGCCTATGAACAAAAAAGTGTCAAACTTTGGACGGACTGTTCTCTCAAACCGGAGCACCAAGGAATGTCTTGTTTGCATGTACAAGTGGATGTCATGTCCACCTACAAATACCTACCTCAATTTTTCTAATTCAAATTTATTTTTTTGTGATGGTGAGGACTACAATGTTCCAAAATGATTCAATTTCATCTAGTGAAAATGTGTTTGGAGTGAAAATTTACATTTCGTACCTCCTGGGACTGAACCAATAGTGCCAACACATCAATGTGGGTAGGTGAATTCTAGTGGAGGTGTCTTTTTGATGGCCAAGTGTCCTAATCCTTTCAAGCTACATTAGATTAAGACAGTCTCTTAAGAATCCTAAGGCCAAAAAGGTGCCAAACTTTGAACCAACCGTTCTCTCAAACTGTGGAACCTAAGAACATCTTGTTTGCATGTACAGGTGGATGTTAGATCCACCTACAAATTTTAGTTTTTGCTAAGTTAAATTTATTTGTCTGCAGTGGCAAGGAACTCAATGTTCTAAAATGCTTCAATTTCATCTAGTGAAAAGGTCCTAGGAGTAAAATTTTTCATTCCACACCTCTTGGGACTGAATCGACATTGCTAACACATCGAGGTGGGTAGGTGAATGCTAGTGGAGGTGTCTTTTCTGTGGCCAAGCATCCATATCCTTCTGGGCTACATTGGATCGAGACAGTCTCTTAAGAGTCCTAAGACCAAAAAGGTGCCAAAATTTTGACCGATTGCTCTCAAATTGTGGCACCTAGGAATGTCTTATTTGCATGTACAGGTGGATGTCAGGTCCACCTACAAATACCTACCTCAGTTTTGGCTAGCTCAAATTTATTTATCTGCGGTAGAAAGCAACATAATGTTCCAAAATGCTTCAGTTATATCTAGTAAAAATGTGCTAGGAGTGAAATTTTTAATTCTACACCTCTTGGGACTAAACCAAAAGAACCAACATGTTAGGGTGGGCGGGTGAATGCTAGTGGAAGTGTTTTTTCTATGGCCAAGTGTCCTGATCCTTTTGAGCTACACTGGACCAAGACAATTTCTTAAGAGCCTTGAGACAAAAAAGGTGCCAAACTTTGGACCAACTATTCTTTCAAACTGTGGCACTGTTGGCAAGATAAATGGGGCTAGTACAGTCTGGAGATCTGTACCCCAATACTTCTTGAGTAGTCTATTTATACCTCGGAGGACATAGTAATAGAACTAAGCCTATGTTGTAAGAATCAATAAAGTATACATGACATACCATAACACATTAACAAAAGAAAAGATTAATTCATCCATAGCAAAAAAATTCCCTTATAACTCCTTATATATATATCATGTCATAGCAGATACAAGTGGGCAGGTCTAGTCTCTACTCCGATATTGATCCATATTACAGTATGTTATATTATTATTCTCTCTTTTCTATCTATTACATAAGGAATATGTGTGTGTGTATTTGAAGTGACACATCCCTTGCTTGACACCTCATGTCTCCTCTCAATACCGTGGTCTTCTTCTGGTATTCTCCAGTATGTCATGTTCCGGTTCTTGCCCTGCTAACATCATCCCCCCTTTTAAAATGATGTATTGTCCTCAAGACATGTGGCTCAATTTGGTAGTATATTTTGATATTCTACCTTGAATCTGGCCAATGTGGTAGCCCAATGTGCTTGTGCTTGGAGGAGTGTGCCTATCTGGGCTTGGATTTGTGCTAATGTAAGCTCTGCTTCCCGAAGAGTGGTGGGGATGGTAATGTTGTTTGTTATCTGTTGACCTATTTTCCCTTTCCCAGAGACAAATAGCCTAGTTTTGAAAATGTTGAAATTCTTGTCGAAATTGGTTAAGCGCCTAGTGTTCTTCAGGTTTGAGGTGTTTTCCTTGTAAAAATTCCCAAAATTCCTAAGAAAAATCCCTTTGAAAAATCCAAAAATTTCCAAACTTTGCCTTAGTCTTTTCAGGCTTAGTTGGCAAAAAGTTGAGTTAGCGATCGGCTAGTTCGTCGATCAGCTAAACCGCCGACTAAAGGGAAGGCTTTCTTCAAAAACAACCAAAGCAAAGACACAATGTTCCCTTTATCGAAAAAAGTTTAATTTGGTGAACCAAGTAGTTGCCGATCGACAAAATCACCGATAAAGGAAGAAGCAAAGGAAGACAAAAGGGGATGATTCATCGGCTAAGGAAAGAGTTGGTGAACCAAATGGTTTGCCAATCAGCAAGTTTGCCGATCAAAAAATTCACCGACTTAAAAAACACAAAGAGAGAAAAGAATGAAAAAAAATAAGGCAAGGTTCACAAAAGTGAAACTTCACTGACAAAGATAAAGAAGAAAAGTAACAAAGAGGAGGCAAGGTTCGCGAAAGTGAAACTTCACTGACAAAGATAAAGAAGAAAAGTAACAAAAAGGAGGCATGGTTCACAAAAGCAAGATTTCACTGACTAAGGGGCAGAAAGAGAGAAAAGAAAGCTGGCTAAGAATAGTTCGCAAAAGTCAAATTTCACCAACCAAGGAGGAAAGCAAGATCGCAAGCCAAGTTCGTGAAATTGATAAATCGTCGACTAAAGGGTAGAAATGGATGAAACAAGTATAGTTCGTCAAAAGGTGATTTCGCCAACTGAAGGAGAAAGTAAGAGAAAAAGCAAAGACAAAATGGTTTGTAAAAAAGAGATTTTGTCAATAAGGCACAATAGAAACCAGAAGTATAGAAAAGTGAAATAAAATGAAAATAAAGCTTGTAATTTAATGTAAAGCTTTAAAATATTTTAAAGTGTTGTAAAAGATTTGCAAAGGGATTTTGGCGGGAATATATATTTGAAATATCTATCTTCTTTAACCATTAATGCAAAATTAGATTAGCCCAGCTAGAGGTAGTTGTGCATTTAATTATTGCAAGTAGATGAATCAGTTGCTTGTATTCAAGGTAGTAGATATTTCCCAGCTACTTCATCCTCAGGATATTTTTTGCATTTATGTTTAGAAGACAGCTGTACATAGACATTCCCTTTACAGAAATATCTTTTGACAAGCCCATGGGGCGAGTTTATTGTAGTAGATGACTTAGGTCAATAAATGAAATGGTATAAATACATGAAAAATCAATGTAATGAGGGTTGGATACAAAGACTTATTTTTGTGTTCCAAACTAAACCCTCTTCTGCTATAACTGTGCCTTTTGATCAATACATGCTGATTGTTTTACCTTTTCATGCTACTTTTTACCTCTGTGTAGATCTAGAACTAGTTATTGTTTGTGAATGTTTAATTCCTTGAAATCCTTTTCTTATCTCTTACCTCTATTAAGATCTGCATGATTTGTGAGTTTATCAGTTGTATTCAATTATTCTATGCATTTTAGCTTTTTGGGTGTTCTTCATTCAAACCTGGTGTATGACCTTTTTATTTTCAAGTTTCTCCTTTTTCTCCTTTTCCCAATAGTGATTAGAATAGGTTTAGTCTTAGTCTACTCTGAATTTTCATGTTTAGAGGAAGGAACCAGCCTTCTCTGGAGGTTTGATTTCCTTTGCAGCGTCCCACACCTAGAAATCACTCCAACAAAAGTGCTTCAACACAGGGTGCTAATCCAAGTGACAACATTATTTGTTTTGCTTTTTGCAAAATGAGCTGAGGAACCTCAATTCATTGTCTACTGCCTCCCTTAGCTGTTGGACTTGTTCTTTGACCATCTCTCTTTGAGTGTGGAGCTGTTGTAGCTAGATGTGGAGGTGTTCAATATTCTCCCTTGTTGCTCCAATTGGGTCTTGTAGAGGGTCATACCTTATTTGTGCTATTTGATCCTCTGTTTGCGTGATCTGGTTCTAAAGGTTTTTTGTTGTATTAGGCCATTGTAAGCAAACATGATAGATTATACCAGTAACCTTGATGTTATCTTTCGTTTGCTTGACTTGTAGCTCCAGTTGAGTTTGTGCCATAGCACATTTCTTAATGAACTATTGAGTATGTTGTTTTATCAGCTCATCCTAGGCTTCCTTCCTTATTTTCTCCTTTTGGGACTGTTATCACCCAGATTCGCACCCTTACTGAGTTGTTAACACTTGGAAATCTGGAGAAACATGGTAATGATCTCGAAGTGTGGGACCTTGCGAACTAAGATCATACCTCCAGAGAAGGCCGGCTTCCTCTCTCTAAGCCTATTACTTAGAGAAATGTATCTAAACCTAGTGCTAATACTACAGGGGAAAAGGGGTAGAAGGAAACATAAATAGAAAATAGGTGATACACCAGGTTGAATAAAAGAACCCTCATAGAACTGAGAAAATGCAAAAAATGACTAGATACAACCAATAAACGTACATAGATCAAGTTGATTTTAACAGAGGCAAGGAGCAAGAGATGATTAGAAGGAATTAAACATTCACAAACACATCATTCTTAGATCACACAGAGTTAAAATAGCATGAAGAGGTAAAATAACTAGCATGTATTTAATCAGAAGGCAAGGTTACAGTAGAGGAATGCTCTATTTGGAATTAGAAGCATAGATTACTAAATCTTCCAACCCTTTACTGTAAAGTTACAATGTCATTTATACCAAATTCCTATGCTAGGGATGATGAAATAATTGCACAAGATCCTAGGAATGCAAAATGCATTCATCAATGCAGGAACAGGGACGCAAAGGCAGGGGCATGGTGAAAGGATAGGAACCATGTCGCTGGCAGGTCCACAACCATCAAAAAATGGTTGCCCACACGCAAAAGAGGGCAAAACATGAAGTGAGGAGCACAAAAGTCATTGCAGGCCTCGAGGATATCTACCAAAGAGCTAGAGGAACCCATGTGCATTGAAGAATTTGACCATCCACCATGAATGCACCCCCAAAGCTTATCAATTGGAGTTATTGTGAAAATATCAGCCTCTGTACACGCCAAATCAGTCATTGAGACATCCTATCGATCGAGCATGCAAATCCAGATCATACTTTGAAAGTGAGAAAATTCCCCTAAAAAGCCCGCCAGATGAAAGATGAGACAAAACAAGCACTTTTGCCTTTTGAAGCATGTTGAAAATCGCCAGAATGAGGGAGATATCCACGGTCAAAGTTGCGGTCAACTGCACCCTGCACTTGTATATCGCTTTGCATATGCAATTGTATATGCAGTTTACACTGCTAGGTTCACGTTATACATTTATGCAATTTCTTTCCTTTCACCTTTTGCATATTCAACTTTTGCATATCTTTGAATCTCCCCTTGTATATGCTTTTGTATGTGCAATTGTATATGCAATACAATGGCCAACATACAAAAGAGGGCCTTTACTTTTGTATCACCTTTCGTATATATGCCCCTGCCACGTGTCATCGCTCCATTGGTCGCTGAGCTGAAACTGGGACCCATCGCTGCACACTCCTTATCGGTCGTTGTATATGCGACTTGAATCGCCATCTAAAACGGCCTCTAAATCTTCTTTTGAATCTGCCTGACACGTGGCACTATCTGATTGGCCGTTGTGCCAAACCTTGTATATGTTCCTTGTATGTCACCTTTGTATGTGTGAATGTATATGCAAATATACAATGTGAACATACATACAAAGATGCATACAACCACATCTGCCTTTCTAAACCAAAATGCATATTCTTTCAGGTCTGGAAATGTATCTCCCCCTTGTATAACACCGATGTACATTCACCTTTGTATCTTGCATTGTATCTTGCCGATGTACATTCACCTTTGTATCTTGCATTGTATCTTCCTTTGCATACACAATATACAAACAAAAATACATACAACATAACCTACAACGAACCCGATGTACAGTAACATTGTACATGACCAAGATACAAGGAAAAATGCATCTGAGATGCAATTTGACCAAATGACAGAAAAACCCCAAAACAAGGATGACGTCATCATCATATACATGAAAAATGGCTAAGTGTAAAACTGAGAAATCTCTGTGATAGAAAACAATTGGAGACAAAAGATTTCTGGGTTTTCCAGGTTTTCTACAAGGATTCTCCAGGCAAGTTTTTTTTGGGAAATTATGTAAGGCACAACATGGAGAAATGTAGGATTTAAGACTTTCCTCTTTCTATTTAGGCTTTCTCTGATTGGATTTCTTTGATAGAAAGAGGGGAACAGGAATATTTTGGGGCTAGGCAAAATATGGCAACATCTTTGGTGACCTCTCAGGGATGTTTGCTTGCTAAACAAATTGATCAGTGGCCTTATACATCCATTGGGCACACAATCATACAGAGACTTAAAAACACTTTGACAATCAACCCTGACCTTAGTAACTTAGCATGTCAACAACGAAGAACACTTGGAAAATCAAAGCCAAAACAAAAATGTTGAAAGCAACCCACCTAACTATGCTAGACAGCACTTAGGGAAAACAAAAGGCATCTAAACTATTGTGCAACAACACTTATTGAAAGCAAGAACCTAATCTACTATTTTACAAGGCAACTCATACCTCAAAACACCTCTTCAGGTGTATCCCATTAACTAGGATAGGCAAATTTTCTCCATCCATGTTTGATAACTGAAATGCATTATGCTCCTTGCATCCAGTAATGATAAATGGGCCACTCCACATGCTGTCAAACTTGGAGTGCTTCCCTGGCCTGCTTTTCAACTCATCCCATTTGAGTACCATATCACCCTTCCTAAAATTTCTGGGAGTGGCCTTATCAAAAATTCTTTTTGTCTGAAGCTGATGATACTCCATAGTTTTCATAGCTTTATCTCTTTTTTCGTCAAGCTCCATAAGTTGAGCATATCTAACAGCCATGGGATCTTCCTCTTCAAACATCTCTAGCTGATTCATGATATCAAGAGCTGGCAGCTCTACAGATATAGGTAGTCTTACCTCTTTTCCATAAACTAACATATATGGGGAGTTTCCAATAGACCTCTTTGGAGTTATTCTATCCGCCCATAATGCAGATTTTAGATTGGTGTGCCAGGTCCTTTGGTTATCCTCCATTGATCTTTTGATAATCCTTATGAGATTCTTATTTGTAGATTCAGCCAAACCATTACCCTGTGGGTAATAATTTGATGAAGTGTTCAAATAGATTTCATTTTTCACAGCCCAGTCAGTTACTCTCAACCCAACGAAGGCTAAAGCATTGTCTGAGATGATTGACTCAGGTATTCCAAATCTAGATACCAAATCACAATAAAAGTTTAAAATAGCATTCTCATTGGCTTCCTTCAGAGCCACTGCTTCAGTCCATCTTGTGAAATAGTCTGTTGCTGTAAGTACCCACCTGTGGCCTGCACTTGACGGTGGGTTAATGGGACCTGTTAGCACTCATTTTGACCTGGGGTTGATTTTTCATGATCAGGGGGTTTCTTCATTTGAACCCTTTATCTTCTTGCCCATTTTTTCTAAGTGTTGGACCTCCTCAACATTTTTCAGCTGCAGCATCATATTTTCCTGAGGAGGAGGTCATCATCATCATCTTGTCTTCGATGATGGTCTGCATCATCATGTTCTTCGTCGACCGGTTTCTCATCGTCATCATCATATTTCAATATCGGGTGATGTTTGGATATCATCCTGATCCTACTGATGAGCTACAGTGCGCCCTAAGTTGCTTGCGGGGGTGATTTTTCAAGTATCCGGTGATCTTCCGAATATCACCTTGCCCAAACATGATGATGATGTTGCCCCGATATCCTGAAGGGGTTATTCTCTAAGTTGTTCGACCTGACTTGTTTTTTCTTAAGGGCCGTCGTCATCATCATCATATTTCCAGTTATCACCGTGTTGCTTGCGAGGGTCATCATATTTTCTGCCTTCATGATATTTCGCCGGGGTGATATTTTATCATCGGGTGATCTTGGTTATGATCATCCTGATGATGTTGTTGAAGAGTTCTAAGTGCGACCCGATATTCACTGGGGTCATCATATTTTGAACGTCAGGATGATCTTAGTCAATATCATCCTGATGATGTTGTATCACTTCTTGTTCGTTGTTTTGTCATCTTGATGATGCTGACGTCATTCTTATCTCAGGGTGATATCTTTTTCTCTGCCTATCTGCATCATGATATTTCTGAAGGAGGGGGTGATATTTTCATATCACCCGGGTGTATGTTTGTTCCAGCGTCATGATGATGCTGATAT